>JAXQQM020060704.1:0-49348 GCA_034641835.2 Pinus albicaulis | reverse complement strand
TATGAATGAAGGAAATTACATATTTATACAAGCAATAAATTTCAAGATAGAATTCTATCTTAGACGTACACACACTTAATATTTTCTTATATATTATGAATGAAGGAAATTACATATTTATACAAGCAATAGTCTCAAGATAGGAATTCTATCTTTAGACGTATAATGAGGTGGCCGAGAGATTCTTCAACCACACACTAAACTAGGAGAAACTATATTCTAGCTAATTCCTATTATGTAGGAACAAACTCCCTCAAATGGAGAATTACAACCATAGACAAGTAGGAATTAATTATTTCTGAATCGACAATAAATTGATATCCAACCTAAGCTTCAAATTCATGAGAAACAGTTAAAGGAGTTGGTTCAACAATTACATAAAATATAATACCATTTGTTCCTTTCAGAGCATTTACCTATGGAATTGGGAAAAAAAAGGAGCCATGTGTGCTTAGTTAAATATGTGTAAAGTCATCCTCCTAACTATATGTATGAATGAATTATACACACGTGATAAAACTCAAATAACAGTAAATATATTACCACCCCAAGTGTTGTTAAAGCTTCAATACCAATAGCTTTGACACAAATCTATAGATTCATTAAGAACTCTGAACTAATCTTCAAGGTCAGTCATATATATTTAACAAAGTTTCCAAGTATAAGATGTGAAAAAAGTATCACACAAGAACATTAATTTCATAGAAGAAAATCAACTCTATTATGAAATAAAAAGTTATATAAATAAACATATAAAAGCAAGTGGCAGTTCAACAGTTATAAAAGAAGAATTCTTATGGGAACAACCAATACTATAATCACAAGATATAAAAGAGACAAACAAGGTGTAGAAGCCATGGCAATAGCTTACACTCAGTAATTATAATATCTATTCCAATATTGAAAACCAAAATTTAGAATACCTATCTACTTCTCAGTCTGTGATGCAATGAGATGTAGGATGCTCTTAATTTATAAGGAGTAGTCAAAAAGGAATAATGAATGATAGGTAGGTGAAGGAGAGGATCTAGACAAAACTGGATCAAGTAGCGTGACACAACATGACTATGAGAGGACAGTAATAAAAATACATGAAATAATTAAAATAATTAAAAGAAAGATAAAATAATTAAAAATTATATTAAAAAAATATCAAATGAAATAATATTGCATTTAGAAGATAAATATATATATATATATACATTGCACCTAGACCTTGTGGTTCCACACGAACCCCACATGCCACACTAAATGCCCTTGGCCATGTAAAATCACCTAAACCATTTTCTAGACTCATTTTCTCCCAATTTATAACCAGGTTTGGAATCAAATGAATCAACTCGTACAGAATGGGAGACCTTAATTGTAGGGTATGGAAGTATTTTGAACAACATGGAGTAAAGCCCAAGTTTTAGGAAGATTAATCAAAGTGTTTTGACTCAGAGGACAACGCACAAATGCACCAGGTGTTCTAACAAGTAATAGAGTTTATTCAGTTGATGGAGCATTCTATCAACCAAGACCAACCTACCATCCTATTTAGACTTTATGCACATTCCACATTGCTTCTAGTGGTGCTCGCAACTAGTTCCTTCCATCCTGCACCAACAATGGAGTAGGCCAATGTACTACTTACTTATATCCATGTTCAGTAAGATTCTGTCGAGCCTTCCCTTTGTTCAGATAACAAATAATATCCATTTCTTCTTTTTCTCCTTCATTCTGTGGCTTGAGGCTTATGGCGGCTCCCCTCCCTCGTGTGTTGGTGCTTCAGTATAGTGACTCCTGCTCCTCTTTCCAGTGGACCTTGATGACCTATAGTGAGCACCAAAGGCAAAGGTAAAGGCACTAGAAGCAAGAGTTACTTAGGTAGATATTTTCAAAGCACCGACGGTAGAGCCTGTCCGAGAGCTTATAGATTGATCAAAGTAAAGGGCATTGTAGGGCCATAATATTACCTTCTTTTTTCTCTTTTAGATGGCAAAGAAATAAAGAAGGGCCAAGGACCAACCTTCCTTAGAAGGCCTTACTGTAAGACTCAACATACTATCTTTTTGTTTATGATCTAGTTACAAATCCATGGAGTAAGGCCTTGTGTGTATACACTTGTAAAGTAACCAAATTGAAAATAATGTGTTTAAAGAGATGAAACTTGCTAAAAGCTAAGGGTTTTTTTGGAGTAAGGCCTTCTGTGTATGTGCTCGTAAAGTAACCAAATTGTAAATAATGTGTTTAAAGAGATGAAACTTGCCAAAAGCTAAGGGTTTTTTTCAGAGTGAGGCCTTGTGTGTATGCGCTCGTAAAGTAACCAAATTGAAAATAATGTGAGAATAATGCAAAATAGAATTAGTTGTGGTGGTTGAACGAGAGGGTGTAATTAGGAATTGGTTGCACATATTCAGGTTTGTTTCCTCGTTTCCAGGAGGATTAGGTGAGTGCAGTTCCCTATATAAGTGTGATGTAATTGAGCGATTGAATTCATTGTGTTGAGTGAGCTTGTCTCACGTTTATGGTGTTTTATAGTTGTGTTTGTTTTGTTAATTTGGTATCAGAGCCATAGTTGTCTGCGCCTCTCTCTCTTCGCGAGCAGTGACAGACTCTGCTATTAGAGTGTGCCCAGATCGACCCCTCCTCCTCTCCTTATTTTCGCTTTGATGGTGTTTGTCACCCGTGCATGATTGAAGTCGAACCAGCTTTGACAGTCGAACCAGGATAGAGTGTGCGTTGGACCTGCGTTGAGCAGCGTTATCCAATTTCATAAGTTTGCTGGTTGCGTTTCTCATATCCACGCCAGCGAAGCGGTGGCGTCCTAATAGAAGAATTGGCTCGAATGCCTTGTAACGGAGAATCTCAGGTTCAATTACCATTGTTGAATGCTTGATGCTCCTCTGAATTACCTTGTCTGCGCATTTTTTTAAAGTTTTAGTGCATTGCCAGCGTTTTTAAAATTTGCTGAGATCAAGTGGATGCTTCCCAAAATCTAAGCCCTCGGCATCCAATGCAGTCACAAAAAGAGTGAAAATTTTCGAACTGTAATGCATACCTTGATCGGGTTTCTTCAAATTCTGCAGTTTCTTGAGAACCAGTAGCAGGTTTTTACCTCTCTATTTCTTCTCCTCCAACAGACAGAAACACGAGAGCCATTCATACTTTGTAATAGTCCCTCAATTCGGTGCACTTGCAGTGAGAATTCGCAGCGAAATCGCTTCTGTCCGATGTGTGCGAAATTTTAAAGTTTGCTGAGGGAGGTGTTTGATACCATTTTCTGCATTCTGAAGTTAAAGGCGGTTTTTTTTGTTGTGCATTGGAGCATAGTATTGGTTTTTTGCTTGAAAGTTGAACAAATTCATATTTGTTCTCATCATTTTTTTTTGTAACAAAAGGGGAGCAACTTTGCAAGTTTTGTTTGAAGTTTTAAAAAAAAAAAAAACATCAAACTAAATAGAGTGTGTAAGAAAGCTTGCAATTATTTTTTTTGAATTTGGTCATTGGTGGAGAAATGGCTAATCCCCTTGCAGATTCATATTTAAATGAGTCTTCAAAACTTGATGGAGAAAATTATGTAAACTGGAAATTTAAGCTCATAACAGTACTGGAGGCATACAATCTCTGGACGATTGTCAAAGGTGACGAGCCCAAGCCTCAACCTCCTGCTGCCACTCAAGATTGGGAGAAGCGTGAGATGAAAGCAAGGGTGCTGCTACGCATGTCAGTGAAGGACAATATTATTCCTCACATTCGGGACTGTGAAACTTCCAAGGCGACTTGGGACACGCTTAAAGGTTTGTATGAAACTACTAATGCAAACCGTATTTTATTTTTAAAAACAAAGCTGCTATCTATTAAAATGGAAGCCCATGAGACCATTAGCAACTTTGTTTCCCGAATTAAAGACCTGAGTGATAAACTAGGTGATATTGGTGAAAAGGTGTCTAGTACAGACTTGGTAACTGTTGCTTTGAAGGGGTTAGTCCCAGACTATAAAGTCTTTATTTCAGCTCTCTCAGCTAGACCGACACCTCCTACATTTGAAGAATTGGCTGGAATTCTTCTTCAAGAAGAAGAGCGGATGAAAAATTTTGAACTAGAGTCAAATGGTTCTGATTTGGCTTTGACTACAAGAGGAAAAAGACCATTCTGAGGGAGACCATAGGACAGGAACATAGGCCGTTTTCAAGAAAAACAGAAAGGTATGACACCTCCTGATTCTTATGTTAAGAGGAACATTGAATGTGATTATTGTGGAAAACCTGGACATCTAGCTAAAGATTGCTATAGGAGAAAGAATAATGAATCAAATCAAAGACATAGAAGGCATAATGGAAATTACATAAACAGAGACACCTCAGTGAATGATGGATTTAAAAATCTTAAGTTATTTCTTTCTGATGCTGCATTGTCTGCTGAAACTGATGATGAGAATGCTTGGTTCATCGATTCTGGTGCATCGGCACACATGACTTGTAATAAAGAATGGTATGATAAATATTATGAGAAATCTGATGGTACACACATTTACCTACGAGATGACAGGTCACTTAAAGTTCAAGGCTATGGCATAATAAATGTGTACTTACCTAATGGACAAATGCGACAGATTCATAATGTGATGTATGTACCTGCTCTCAAAAAGAATTTGATATCTGTTTCCACTATCACTGATAATCATTTAAAAGTTGAATTTGGTAAATTGGGGTGTATAGTGAAATATGTTCACGACCACTACAGGGTTGTTTCTACAGGTACCAGGGTTGGAGGATTATACAGATTGGATGTGACAGTAAAGCGCCATGTTGCATTGACATCCAAAGAGACATCGACAGCAGAATTATGGCATCACAGGTATGGGCACCTAAATTACCATGATTTATCGTTGTTACAAAGGAAATCAATGGTTGATGGTCTTCCTGTTATGAAGTGTGAACATTTACCATGTGAAGCTTGTGCACTTGGTAAGCAGCATAGAGAAGAGTTTCCGGTTCATACTGAGAAACGAAAGTATGATATACTTGAATTAATTCACATTGATGTATGTGGACCTATGCAAACTAGGTCTCTTGGTGGTGCTTCATACTTTGTTATTTTTATTGATGATAGATCTAGGTATACCTGGGTCTATTTCATTAGAAGGAAAAGTGACATATTTGAGTATTTTAAAGAGTTTCGAACTATGGTTGAAAAACAAACAGGCAAGTACATTAAAATACTCAGATCTGATCAAGGGGGTGAATATAAGTCAAAAGCATTTAACACCTATTGTAAATCTAATGGAATTCAACAACAGTTCACAGTGCCACATACTCCTCAGCAAAATGGTGTTGCTGAGTGATGGAATAGAACCTTGGTGGAATCTGCTCGTAGTATGCTGCAAGGTAAGAACATCTCTAATGGTTTCTGGGCAGAAGCCATTAACACTGCTGTTTATTCGAAGAATCGATGTCCCACTAAGCAATTAGTTTTTCAAACTCCTTTTGAGGTTCTTCATGGTTATAAACCTGATGTGAGTCATTTCAAAGTCTTTGGATGTACTGCTTTTGCTCATATTCCTAAGGCTAACAGAAGAAAACTTGATGCCAAGTCAATCAAGTGTGTTTTCATTGGATATTGTACGGATCAGAAGGCCTATAAATTGTTTGATCCAAATTCCCATAAACTATTTGCAAGTCGTGATGTGTTGTTTCATGAGCAGGCTGATAAAAGTAATACAAAGAATGATGCATGGCATATATCTAATGATGCACATGTCAAACTTGATACTTTGATTAAGCAGGAACAGGAACAGATACAGGTACAGGTACAGGATCAGGATGAAAGCAGCAGTATGAGCACATCTAGCAGCAGTGAGTCATCACAAGGGGGTGATTCACCTCAAAACCGACAAATCATGGATGGAACACCCACAGGCATTGAAGCACCAAGAAGGTCGTCCCGACAGACTCAGCTTCCTGCAAGGTATAGAGACTATGCCTTAATGTCTAACATAATGAATGTTGAAGAACCAATTGATTATGAGCAGGCTAAACAACATGAACCATGGATTAATGCTATGAATGATGAGTATGCTTCTCTTATGAAAAATCAAACATGGGAATTAGTGGAACTTCCTGAAAATAAAGTTCCAATTGGAAGCAAATTGTTGTACAAATTGAAATTTAAAGCAGATGGTACAATTGATAAATTTAAGGCAAGATTAGTAGCAAAAGGATATGCTCAAAAGGAGGGAATTGATTATGAAGACACTTTTGCACCAGTAGCTAAGTTGAATACAATTAGATTACTGATTGCCTTAACCACAAAACATAATTGGAATATACATCAATTGGATGTCAAATCTGCTTTTCTAAATGGTGATTTAAAGGAAGAAGTTTATTTGGTTCAACCTGAAGGGTTTGTCAAACAGGGACAGGAGCATTTGGTTTGCAGGTTAAGAAAGGCATTGTATGGTTTGAAACAGGCACCGAGATCATGGTATGTAAAGATTGATACCTTCTTTCTTCATAATGGATTTTTGAAAAGAAAAAATGATCCTAACTTGTATGTTAAGAAAGATGGAAAAGGAAATGTTGCTTTAATATCTTTGTATGTGGATGATCTCATAATCACGGGGAGTGCTCACAAGTTAATTGAAGAAATTAAAGTTCAGTTGTCACAGGAATTTGAAATGAAAGATTTGGGTGAATTGCATTACTGTTTAGGAATTGAGGTATGGAGAGAGCCTCGTAAAACTTTGATCACTCAAAGCAAATATACAAAGGATATTCTTAAAAAGTTCAATATGATAGATTGCAAAGCTATGTCAACTCCCTTAGAACAGAATGCAAAGTTGTACAAAGAAGATGGAACAAAAGAAGCGGATGGAACATTATATCGTCAGTTAGTGGGAAGTTTGAACTATCTCACCACTACCAGACCAGACATTGCATACTCAGTCAGTATTCTTAGTCAATTCATGGCTAAGCCTTCAGGAAATCACTGGAATGCTGCAAAGAAAGTTCTCCGATACTTAAAGGGAACAGTGAATTCAGGTATTATGTATACTGATGAATCTGATGTTGCACTGACAGGTTTTTCTGATTCAGATTGGGCAGGAAATCCAGATGACAGGCGATCTACCTCTGGCTATGCATTTCATATTGGATCAGGGGTCGTATCTTGGAGTAGTAAGAAACAGCCAACTGTTTCATTATCATCAACAGAATCAGAGTACAAAGCTTTGACCAATGCCACCTGTGAAGCTATTTGGTTGCGAAGAATTCTTGCAGATATTGAAGAAGCGCAAAGTGGTTCAACATGTATCAATTGTGATAATCAGAGTGCTATCAAATTAGCACATAATCCAATTTACCATGCTAGAACAAAACACGTTGAGTTACAGTACCACTTTGTACGTGAGAAAATTGAGTCAAATGAAATTGAATTAATATTTTGTAATACCAAGGATAATATGGCTGATATATTTACTAAGCCCCTTGGTAAAATCAAATTTGAAGTTTTTAGAAGTCAGTTAGGTATTGTAGAAAATCCATTTCTCCATTAAGGGAGGATGTGAGAATAATGCAGAAATAGAATTAGTTGTGAGTGGTTGAACGAGAGGGTGTAATTAGGAATTGGTTGCACATATTCAGGTTTGTTTCCTCGTTTTCAGGAGGATTAGGTGAGTGTAGTTCCCTATATAAGTGTGATGTAATTGAGCGATTAAATTCATTGTGTTGAGTGAGCTTGTCTCACGTTTATGGTGTTTTATAGTTGTGTTTGTTTTGTTAATTAATAATAGGTTTAAAGAGATGAAACTTGCCAAAAGCTAAGGGTTTTTTAAGTGTGATTGTTTAGGATTCTTTACACAATCCATTTCTTAAGTTATCTGCAGGCCCGTTAAATACTTTGTGGACGGCAGAAAATTACGGAATCCGGTCAACTAAAAACTCGAAAAATCGGGGTGCTTGGAGTGTTTAAAATCCATTTTTGATCATGGAAATGGATTCGAGAGCTATCAAAAACCTTTGTGTACTTAAAATATTAAAGTTTAACAAGCACAACAACAGATTACGGGCAAATTTTTGCTAAAATTTTAAAGAAAATCTCTATAGGATTAAGGTGAAAAATCATTTTCTTAACGTCAAGTAGCAGCCCCCAAGAGAGTGACCAACTAATAACCCCACCTGTTCTCCTCTTCCCAACATTTCTAGCTAAAGGAAAGAGTTCTGGTCTTATACAAAGAGTATTTTTCTTAGCTACTCTCAATACCATATCATTCCCTTGTGCGAGGGAACACATTGGAGAATCAAGTAGCCATATAATGTTCTTTGCTTTGGAAAGAGGTGATTCAACATCCTATGAAGAAGAGTCGCATCGGGGATGCATTGTTGTTGAAGTGCTTGAAGACCGAACCCTTCAAAATGGCACCTGCGGTGGAGGAGCCGGTTTGATTCTTCTGTTAGAAATGTTGCCTCTCGGCTCTGTGCTCAAGAGAGCCAGTTTGAATCGAACGAGCGAAATAATAGATCTACAGGAGAATGGTATGAGCAAGAATGGATAGGGGATTTTCATTTCAGGTTAGTCACTTTCTACCAGTTGAGTGAAAGTTCTAGATGTTTAAATGTCTGCATGCCATCTCCACGATTTCATAGAGGTTGTCTGTAGCAAAGTGCTAAGGGGAGCGGATCCTGGTGACACTCCTAGGTAGCCGCGTGTAACACAGGTTTTCACGTGTGTAAAAGGGGATTCAGACAAGCGAATTTCCATGACAGCCAAAATTGGCTAGAATCTGGGCCAACAAAATTTAAGAAATCTTATAGTAATCTTACAGTAACAGTGTTTGAATCATGATTTTGATGGTGGAAATGAATTCATCACCATCAAAAAACTTTACGACACCCAAAATATTAAATTTTGATAGTTATAACATGGATTTACAAAAATCCCTACTGGATTTTCTTAAAATCTTACAGGAATTTCCATGATTTTAAGGGTGAAAAAGCAGTCTAGTTAGACTAGGGCAGTTGATTCTAGTGACACTAGTGAGTAGTCGCGTGTAAGACAGGTTCATGGTTTAAGAAGGTTCAAGAAAACATTACAAACTTTGGCTTAAAAAAGGTTTGCTTAAAAAACTTTGTCCATCGTTCAAACTTTGGCTATTTGTACAATTCCTAAAATAACATGCTTAAAATAACATAGAGTTACGTGACTTTCACAATAAGAAGTTGAATGCTAAAGTTTGGTTAAAATTTAGGTGCACATAAATTACTAATTGAAACTTTGGTTAAAGACTAAACTTTGAAAAAAAATATTAAATCTAAATAAAATTAATGATGAGTCAACAATCAATCGATGGCTATAATCATGCTGAAAGCAGGGACTCAAAACAAAATCTCAACCTCAAAAGGAAACCAAAAAAAATTAAATTTCATCTCAGGGATTAATAAAGTTGTCTTTAGTGCGACTTTTTGGAGTTTCAGGGACTGGAATCCGATGAAAAAATTAAAGGTAAAATCTTGGTTTTTGTTATTTAAACTGGGTTTTTAAGTCTTTATATAGATTCAACACCCTCAAAAACCCCTAGGACACTTCTATTGTACAAGGTTAGCAATCAAACTTCTCTTTTCAATGAATTCCGGCTAGATTTTAGAAAAATTATACCGAAAAAAACAACCATAAAAACCATAAAAAAAAATCGCACTAAAAACTACTCCAAACAAAATCCCAACAAAATAAAACCAAAAAAATATTATATTACATCGCAACAGCCAAAAAAGTGTTTGAAAAGTCAGCGTATACGCATTTTTACATGGCACTTTTCATGAAAACATATTTTTTAACTCGAGTGTTTCCGCCACTTAGGTTTAAGAGCATTTTAATACCAGGAACATCCCAGTGGACAAAATCATTCAACTTAAAAGCGAGAAATCCTTCACACTTTCAGCCATATTTCATGTTCCAAGAAAAAATATTTTCTGTGAAAACTCAATGAAAGGCTAAACAACACTTCAGAATTTTTAATTATAGAAGACAATGAAACCAAAGTGCCTCTTACAAATTTGTACTTCCAACAGACAATGAAATCAAATGGGGGATCGTTATCCGTCGGGCAGGATTTTCGCGGGCCAGGGGGGCGCTTGAGATTGCGCCATTACATAGAACTCTGTCGGGTGGCGGGCCCTAAGCTTCCCACAACTAAAGTGCCTGCTGCGATCATTGGACCAGTTGTCGCCGTTTAAAGGTCCGTGAGTGGTGCCGGGAAACTGATGGAAGAAAACCAAGATATAAAAAAAAGCAAATCTTCACAGTGCCAAAAATGTAAATTAACCAATAAAAATTTACACCTTAAATTAACTGCATAATATTGAAATTGAGTGCCTTCGTATCATGAAGTGTAAATTCTTGTTACATACAGTTATTCAGGACGGGCTCGTAAATAATTGTGATGGAACAGGCTTTGGTTTAACAAAAGTTCCTTCCATCTATAAATACTCCTGATTGTTTCCTGGTTTAATCAATGTTACTTGCAGCCCGGATGCATTATATTTTCCATCAAGTTCGCCTCAATCTTTCTTCTTCTTTTTTTTTGGGTAGAGAAAGGCTTACAAGAATGGCTTCAATTGATGATATTAATAGGAGGAGCGTTCCCAACTGGGGTAAATCTATTCTTATAGCCAAGAGCGTTCCAGAACTCGCGAAAAAACAGCAAGAAACAATACCGGAAAGATATATCAGAAGAGGCCAAGAAATATCGACACCAACGGCAGCGTTTCATCATCTATTTAACACATTATTAGAATTAATCCGAAAGATATTTATCTGAATTACAAAAGTCTTAGATTTAACATTATTCCCATCGAATCATTGACATGGCCAACATTTCAGCGCACGAATGTACAAAGACTAAGAAACTTGCCCGTGCTTGTGAAGAATGGGGTTTCTGTCGCGTATGATTTGATCAATTTTTATTATACAGTCAACGTCCACCGGAGAGTTGGAAAGGAGTTTTTCCAGCTTCCTTTGGCGGAGAAACAAAATTATGCTGTTAATCCTAGAGATCTTCAGATCTTCAGGGCTATGGAAAGACATTCGTAGTGTCTGAACGACAAAAACTAGATTGGGGTGACTCGTTGAGTTTGATAATGTTTCCTTCTGGCTATAGTGATCTAAATCTTTGGCCAGACGAATCTGCCGATTTCAGGTACACACAAGTGCCATGTCGTGGCATGTTGGTCCATGGGAGAAGCCTTCACACTGCAAACATATATTCTTCCTATGAAATTTGTAAACACAAATATGTCAGATGACATTATTTTTGGACAAATAGCCTATTTATTGATGTAAATCCTGTGTTGGAATTAACTCCCTGCCATGAATGATAAGCCGCAACAACCCACATTTTATCAAATTTTGACCACATAAAAGGACAAGCAACAGATTCAAAATCTCGAGGCGTTTTCATGCAACACAGCAAACCGAGTATTGAGCCATTCTCTGTGTTTATTGTTTTGAACTACCGCATTAACTTACCTTAGCCCGCAGCAGCGCAATCACAAGTTCTTTGCGATACCCTTAAGCCTTTGCCACCTATCTTATTCCACCGCCAATGTGATATTCGGCGGAAACCACATATAACACAACCGCATTGCAAAACCTTTGCAACCCTTTGTATTTCCGCAATCCTTTTGTTTTCGGCACTTTGCATTTACCACATTTTAAGTCGCACAGCGGAGCGCATTTCGTAACATTTACCGCTTACCTTCCGCCGACCGTAACGTATGTTTTTTGTCATGCGACGCGATTGTGCCATCGCATATTGTGCCCGCAAGGTTTTATGTTTACCGTTAAAATTTCCACATAGTAACGTATTTGCATTGCGATGCGATATCCATCGCACATCACAATTGCACAGAATTATGTTTACTATTGAAACCATCTACAGGCTATGATAATCAATTTGCGATGCGAAGGTGCCATGTCACTGCACATTCGCACAAACTTAACTTTATCCATGTTTCACGCGACTTAAGTTTAAAATTTCCTATCTGTGATCTACAATAAAGAGCTGAATGCGATGAGGACTCAGAGCCAAAATATATAAATTCTGAAGTCTGCCCTTTTAAGTTTTGAACGCATCTTTACGTGTTTTCTTGTCTAAATCAGAATAAGGTCTGCATACGGTTTTTAATGAAGATATGGGCCTTTTTGACAACCCAAGGACGAGAAGTTGTTGGACGTCTGTTCAAAAATGAATCGCATTGAATACATTAGGTTTTACAAGCTTCGGCCATTCTTGTATAACTAATGTAATTTCATTTGTTTTCAGAGAGTTGAATAAAAAAATGAATTTTGTTCCGCTCCTATGTTTTTACATTGTCTGTGTATTGACTGTTATTTCTGCATTTGTTGTATTCTTTGTGTTGTGGGGCAAGCATCTCTCCGGTTATTGATTTTGTTCAATATTTTCAACATGGTATCAGAGCAGGTCTAGGCTGTTAGTAAATTAACAAGCTCTCTTTAGTGAATAATTTATAAGATTTGTTTGTAGAAGCAGAAGTCTTCAGGAGTGAGAAATATTTTACAGCAGTGAGATGGTTTCTCTTCTTATACAGTTAACTTGATTGTTTGTTTACACAATCAGAATGGCAGTAACACGCACAAGCCCCACATATCCACAATTACTACAGTTCAATGGTAAAAGCTATGATTATTGGGCCATTACAATGAGGGCCATGTTTATTTCACAAGATATATGGGAGGTGGTGGAAAATGGCTTTCCAAAACTAGCAGATGCAATAGTGCTTATTGCTCTGACAACAACAAAAAGTAACTTGTTGAAAGACAATAAGAATGACTCCAAAACCCTCTTCTATCTCTACCAAGCAGTACACAAGTGTATATTCCCAAGGATTGCAACAACAATAAATTCCAAGGAGGTGTGGGATATTCTCAAGATAGCCTATCAACGCATGGAGAAAGTAAAGACAACAAAATTACAAATGTTGAGAAGAGACTTTGAAACCCTTTATATGAAAGAGTCTGATAACATAGACTCATTCTTCACACATGTGATTGGGTTGGTTACCCAGATATGGTCTCATGGAGATACACTTGAGGAAAAAATATTAGTGTAGAAAATCTTGAGAAGTCTACCTTCAATATTTGATGCCATAGTAGTGGCAATAAAAGAGACAAAGGATCTCTCACAATTTTTAGTGGATGAACTTTGTGCATCCCTGATGTCTCATGAACATAGATTGAACAGAACATCGAAATCCTCATTGGAGCATGCTTTCAAGACAGAAATGTCTTTTGGCCGAGGTAGAGGTCAAGGAAGATAAAACTACCAAGGAAGAGGAAGAAGCCTACAAAGAGGTCGAAGAAACAACCCTGCAAGCACAAGTGGAAGGGGAAGCAACCAGAATCAAAGTGAAGGCTCAAGCCAAAATCAAGCACAAGGACAAAGGTATGATAAATCCCAAGTCCAATGTCATTATTGTAAAAGGTATGGGCATTATGCCAATGAATGTAGAAAGAAACAAAATGACATGAATAATAGACAAAATGTAAATTTTACTAGAGAAAATCATAACCATAGTAATGTGCTTCTAACATGTAACGTAGAACAAGAAAAACATGAATATGTGTGGTTCTTAGACTCAGGTTGTAGTAACCACATGACTGGCAACATAGAAATGTTTTCCAATCTAGATGAGAATTTGAAATCTAAAGTGACAACGGGGACTGATAGTAAAGTCTCTATAATGGGGAAAGGAAGAGTATCAATACTCACAAGGAAGGGAGAGAAGAAATTTTTGCTAGATCTTTATTATGTACTTGGCCTAAAATGTAACCTTCTATGCATTGGAAAGCTCTTGAACAAGGGCTACAATTTATTCTTTAGGAATGCTGTGTGTATAATCATGGACATACCTCCAAGTAAAACGGTTATTGCAGAATTGCAAATGAAAAGCAATAGGATGTTTCCTCTCAAGATCAGAACATACTTGAAGGAAGGAGGTACTGTAGCAACAGTCACACAAGAGGTCTTTCAAGAAGAAGTGAAAGACGAAAATTGGTTATGGCATTTGAGATTTGTACATCTCAATTTTGGAGGTCTGAACCTCTTGCATAGAAAAGGAATGGTAAGAGGATTACCACTCACTAAGAAACAAGAAAACCTATGTGAAGGCTGCATCTTCGGAAAACAACACAGATAATCCTTTCTAGCAGGAAAGAGTATAAGGGCAAAGGCACCCTTAGAGATTGTCCAGTCAGATTTGTGTGGACCAATGAAAATGCCATCATTAGCTGGCAGTCACTATGTCTTGATATTTATAGAGGATTATACAAGAAATACATGGGTCTATTTCTTGAAAATGAAAACTGAAGTGTTCGAACGGTTCTGCCACTTCAAAGCTCTTGTTGAGAAACATAGTGTACACTACATAAAAGTGTTAAGAACTGGCAGAGGTGGAGAATATATCTCCAAATATTTCCTACGTTTATGTAGGGAGAATGGCCTACAAAAGCAGTTTACCACAAGATATACACCACAAAAAAATAGTATTACAGAGGAAGAACAGGACCATCATGGACATGGTCAGAAGTATGTTGAAGGTGAAACACTTGCCAAATGATTATTGGGTTGAAGCTGTCGATTTTGCAGTGTATATTTTGAATAAATTTCCAACCAAATCTGTTATGAACAAAGTCCTAGAAGAAGCATGGAGTGGAACAAAGAAAATTTTCACTCACATGAAAGTATTTGAATGTGTGGCATATGCACATGTCCCAGATCAATTAAGAAAGAAGTTGAACGGCAAGGGGGAGAAGTGTGTCTTTGTTGGATACAATGATGAATTATAGGCCTACAAACTCTATAATCCATCCACCAAGAAAGTTATAATCAACAGAGATGTGAAATTTATTGAAGAAGAATCTTGGGACATAATCTTAGAGAAAACAGTGAATGTGAAGACATGTATGTCTCACGAAGATCAAAAGGAATGCACAATAGCAAATAATTCCTCCACGGAAGCTCCTCCTCCACCTACACAAGCACATTAGAGCACACCACAAGAAAAAAACAGAAAATCCTTGAGAAATCAAGGAAGTGCTTCCTCAAGCACACCACAGGGATTTGAAACTCCCTCGAGTTCAAGTGGAACTCCAAGCACACCAAGAAGACCAAGATTTAGGAATTTAAATGAAATTTATGAGCAATAAACAACTCATAATAATTCTAGTCTAAATTCTTTATTTTCATTGTTTTGTCATGTTGATGACCCAATTCATTTTTAAGATGCAGTAAAAGAAGAAAAATGGATTGAATCAATGAATGAAGAGTTAAGTGCAATAGAAAAGAATGATACATGGGATTTAGTGGACCTCCCACAAGAAAAAGAAGTTATTGGAGTAAAATAGGTCTATAAGACCAAAAGAAATGCTAAAGGAAAAATAGAAAGGCACAAAGCAAGACTTGTTATGAAAGGCTACAAGAAGCAGCAAGGAATAGATTATGAAGAAACCTTTGCACCAATTGCAAGGATGGAGACAGTGCAGACAATGTTTTCCATTGCAGCACAACAAACGTGGAAAATCTACCAAATGGATATGAAATCAGAATTTCTAAATGGAGTGTTGAAAGAGGAGGTATATGTTGAACAACCTCCAGGATATGAGATTGAAGGGAAAGAGCACAAAGTGTGCAAATTGAAGAAAGCCCTTTATGGGTTGAAAGAAGCACCAAGAGCATGGTACAATAGAATTGATTCTTACCCGATGTATAATGGGTTTGAAAAAAGTGATGGTGAACCCACACTCTACATTAAAGAAAATGATGGCAGGATCCTTATTGTTTTTTTATATGTAGATGATTTAATTTTCACAGGTAATGAAGTTTCTCTCATTGCTGAATTTAAAGAAGTCATGAAGAGAGAATTTGAAATGAATATTTTGGGTTTATTGAGATATTTTTTGGGAATTGAAGTAAATAAAAATGAAAAGGGAATTTTTATTTCCCAAGAAAAATATGTTGCAGAAGTTTTAAAGAGGTTTAACATGTAGAGCAACAAAGAAGAAAAACTCCAAACGTCATGGGGTTGACGTTAAGCAAAGAATATTGCAGCAAGAATGTCGATCCGACATTGTATAAGAGCATAGTTGGAAGTCTAATGTATTTGACTACAACTAGGACTAATATTATGTATGTTGTAGGTTTAATTTCCAGATTCATAGAGACACCAAAGGAGACACATTGGCAAGCAGGAAAAAGAATTCTGAGGTATGTGAATGGAACAAAGGAGTATGGTGTTTATACTCCTCAACTCATAATTTAAGTTTATTAGTTACACTGACAGTGATTGGGTTGGAATTGTAGATGATATAAAGAGCACATATGGGTATGTGTTTCATTTGGGATCGGGAGCCATTTCATGGGCTTCTAAGAAGCAACCAATAGTTGCTTTATCAAAAACAGAAGCAGAGTATGTAGTAGCAACAACAGTAGCCTATGAAGCTATTTGGATGAGAAGGATGCTGAGAGATTTGTGGCATGAGCAAGAAAAAGGAACCACAATTTATTGTGATAATAGCTCAGCAATTTCACTATCCAAGAATTATGTTTTTCACAAGAGAAAAAAGAACATAGATGCCAAATATCATTTTATAAGAGAATTGGTTAGTAATTGTGAGATTGTTTTGCAGCATTGCATGACAGAGGAAAATTTTGTTGATATCCTCACAAAGCCATTGGGACAGAAGAGTTTTGTTTATCTCAGACAGTGTTTGGGAATGACTGATGGCCATAGTTGTGATTAAGGGGAAGTGTTGGAATTAACTCCCAACCACCGCCATTAATGAGAAGCAGCAATAGACCACATTCCCTCAAATTTTGAGAGTAGAGAAGGACAAGAAACAAATCCGAGATCTGGAGGCGTTTTCACGCAACACAACAAACCAAGTACTAGGCCATCCTCTGCATTTATTGTTTTGAACTACCGCATTAACTTACCTTATCCTGCAACAGCGCAATCTCAATTTCTTACGATACCCTTAAGCCTTCGCCACCTATCTTATTCCACCACTGATGCGATATCCAATGGGACCTACATATAACCCAACTGCATTTCAAAACCTTTGCAACAATTTGTATTTTCGTAATCCTTTTGTTTTCCGCACTTAGCACTTACCGCATTTTAAGTCACACTACAGAGCACATTTCGCAACACTTACCACTTACCTTCCACTGACCGAAACATACGCTATTTGCCATGCAACGTGATCGTGCCATTGGACATTGTGCCTACAAGGTTTTATGTCTACCATTATAAGTTCCGCAAAGTAACGTATTTTCATTGCGATGTGACATCCATCGCACATCACAATCGCACAGAATTATGTTTACCATTGAAATCACTAGCAGGCTATGATAATTGATTTACGATGCGACAGTGCCACGTCACTTCGCCTTCGCACAAACATAAGTTTATTCATGTTTGGCGCTAGTTAAATTTTAAAATATCCAATCTGCAATAAAGAGTCGGATGCGATGAGGACTCAGAGCCGGAATATATAAATTCTGAAGTCTGCCCTTTTATGTTTTGAACGCGTCTTTACGTGTTTTCATGTGTAAATTAGAATATGGTATGCGTACCATTTTTAATGAATATATGGGTCTTTTTGAAAACCCAAGGACGATAAGTTTTTGAACGTCTGTTCAACAATGAATCACATTGAATAGATTAGGTTTTACAGGCTTCGACCATTCTTGTATAACTAATGTAATTTCATTTTTTTTGAGAGATTCGAATAAAAAAACAAATTTTGTTCCGCTCCTATGTTTTTATGTTGTATGTGTATTGACTATTATTTTTGCATTTTTTGTATTCTCAGTGTTCTGGGGGAAGCATCCCTATGGTTATTGATTTCGTTCAATATTTTCAACATTCTGAACATGAAAATGAAGGTTTTAGAGTAAATCCAATCATTTTCATCCGTCCCAAAATGATTTGACATGTTCGTTTCATGGTCAAGAACTATAGAAAATGTCTTCTTTGCTTTGCATATAAATTTTCGCTTGTCCCCAGTTCTATATATATGACCATTTCCAATATTATTGCTATCGTTGCTAATTAAGATAGTGAGTCTTGACCATATTACCCAAGTTAAGCCATCCTGAACTTATCTTGATTGTGAAACCATATTATCGAAGTTAAGTCATTTTGAAAATTATATTGTGATTATTTCCGAATTTGAGAGACAAGTTAGGTCAAAAATTAATTGTTTCAAGCTTCTCTTACTTATCAAATTTCAGAAAAGTCCCAAAATCAACAATCAACATAAATTTTTTGATAGACAAGTTAGGTCAAAACATAATTTTTTCAAGCTTCTCTTAATTATCAAATTTCAAAACATTTCCAAAATCAATAATGAGCATAAAAATAAAAATACCTTTTCATCCCTTACAAATTTATGCATGGTCTTCTTTCTTTAACCTATATGGTGCAGTTAGTACTTATTATTGTTCTATTGAATGTATTATGTGTTTATGCGGGGAAGTCATGATTCATGGATCCATACAATAGTGAAATTAGAACACTTACTGTAAATATTTTGGGTTTAATTACAGATACGTTACAGTTGGATCGTGACTTCTTTGATAAGAAGTTTGGAAATCCATACCAAAAAATGAGGATAAATTACTATCCCCGGTGCCCTCAACTAGATCTCGTTTTCGGCATGAGCCCACACACAAACATGAATGAAATTACTCTCTTACTTCATGATGAAGAAGTCGTAGGGTTAAATATCCACAAGGGTGACCAATGGATAGGTACACAACCAATTACTTATGCTCTAGTTATTAATATCGGGAATTTAGTAGAGGTAAATTCACGATCCTTAAAAATTAATCACCCTAATATCCTCTCTTTGATGAAACATTTTACTCAATACCATGCAACTGGTTTTTCAGGTTATAAGAAACGGGAGATACAGGAGTGTATAACATCGATAATTTACAATCATTTTCGTAGAGATTTTGAAATAAATATCCTTACTACCGTTTATGTTCCAGAGAGGATTCATGCTTAGCGATATAATATATCTATTGAGCCTAGAAGTCTATTGAAAATAGAGGTTAATTTTACATCTTAGTATGAGATGATGTGTAAGTTTGTGATTCTTTAGTCCTATTTACAATAAAAACACTCTTCTAAATAAAAAAATAATGTCTACTATAATTTGAAAAAAATGATCATGTTTTAAAATAATTAGAAGTAAAAAAAAAAAAAAGATGTGAGTAGATGTTTAAATCTTATACTTTTCAAAAATATTTCAACAAGAAATTTAAATAAAATATTTGAAGATCTATCTTAACTAATTTATGAGGATATCAACTTCATATATATATATATATATATATATATATATATATATATATGGGAAAAAAATATTGTTTAAAATAAAATATTTCAATGTTTATATAAAAAAATATTCAATGCGGGTTATCAATAAAATATTTTAATACGAATTAATATTCACATATACTTAAAAATATATTAATAATAAAAACCCATTTTAATTTGTGTGATAAAATGTCTTGATATACATGTTATGTAAAATATTTTAATGTCAATTATGTATCATTTTAAAAAAAAAGTATATGATGAAAAAATTAAGTTCTTATGGTTAAAACGTTTATTTAGTCATATATATTCTATTTAACATTCATAAATACAACTTAAACAATGAAGAATAACACATTGTATTTTTCAATCTAAAGAAGTTTGGATGTGAAGAAATTTGCTCTCTCTCAAGTCATGTTAGATCTGTACTTAAGATGGATTTATATTTTATATTTACCATGGCTCTTTATATAATGATGATGATGAAGACCAATGTGGTCTATCGGACCTCAAGAAAATAAACCAAAAGAAAAATAAAAAGAATCTAAATGTGATTCTTTAAAATCTTGTTTTTATGATCAAAGAGAAGGGAAAGAAGCACTCCAAGATCACTATAGATTGGTTGGATTAATAAGTCAATAAGATTGGAAGTGTGTCAGATGTTAGAGAATTTAGAGTGGATATGAGTAAGAGCCAGCCAATCTAAGAGGAAGTGCTTTTCATCTTCCACCTACTTAGTATCGCAAATCTAACAAACTCTATTGTTGCAGGGAGCATTGGGAATAGACCACCGTCTTGTATCACTTAGAACATCATGTGAATTAGTTCTTATCCTATTGATGTTCATTTTTTTCTTAGTGTTGTTCAACACAATGAGATAATTTTGGTTATCAAGAGTGGGGTTGATCACCTCCGTATAGTACCTTAGTTTTCTTTTACCCTCTAGCTCTTTATCCTCCCACAACTTTTCCTTAAACATGGAGGTAATAGTATCTTTGACACTATATTTGCTTCCCATAATCATATTCTCTTTAATTCTCCAATGGTTGAGCCAAGACTCGGCATCCTTATGCCACCCGCACTTGAGGCGAAGGTGGTGGTTTTGACTAAAGTTAGAAGCAATTTGTGGGAGCCTTTTGGATTCCATGTTGTAAATCTTCTTCTTATACACCAAATATCCAAACATAGTCGTAATTTCAATGGGGGAAAAACCAAGTTCGATCAAGAATATATGATAGGGAGTATTTTCCTTTATCTTTAGGTTGTAGGTTATGAATTTCTTTTGAATCATCTCAATTTTCCTCCAAGACTGTCTCGATATACTGTAACCCCAAAATTCACATCCGTATAAGACAATAGGGGTGACAAGAGTCTAAAAAAAGAACTTATTTTTACTCCAAATGCAAATATCAACTGACTTACAATTATTTTCAAGCTCATAGTAAGTGTTCCAGCCTCCAATAATCCTTTTCTCAATGTTATAATTCCAGTTTAGTTGTTGAGGAAATTCAATACCAAAATATTTATAAGAATAAACGTGATCTAAGCAATGGCTATTATAAATGAAACTACCTTGGGTGATATTTTTGGATTTAATGATCAAGACTTTAGTCTTTTCATTATTAACTTTTATACCCATCTTGGAGCAATAGAGATTAAGAGTTTTAAGCTTCTTGTCTAGGTCATCATGGATTTTTTCAAGAAGAATGATATCATCGGCATAAAGGAGAAAATTAATGATTACACTAGAAATCTCGGTGCCATTGCATCCCACATTTTCCAGACATTCCTCTGGCTTATAAATGTATATGCCAAAGAGAGTAGGGGATAAGGGACACCCTTGAATAACTCTGATATTGAATTTAATGTCTTTATACCACCCTCCATTTGTGTTAAGCTTGCTAGTGATAGTCTCGTAGAGGCGGATCACAACAATCCTCAGTTTAGGAGGAACCATGATCTCTTCAAGTCTCTCCCAAATATTTTCTTGAGGAACAATATCGAAATATTTTATAAATTCCACAAAACAATAAAAGAGATCGACTTTACTATTGCGACATTCCTTTGTAATTATTTTCAAAGTGACAATATGGTCGATAGTCGAGTGATGTCTCCTAAAACCAACGTGTACTTTAGCTCTTTTGCCCTGCCTTTCAAGCCAAAGACTGAGCTTATTTTCTAAAATGAGCCCATAAATCTTGGCTTGGATGTGGCTAAATAATAATAGTCATGGAGTTATAAGGAACGCTTTTGTCCCTAGTTTTAAAGATAAGAACAATAAGGCTTTGCATCGAAATCTGAGGGAAGACATGCTTTACAACCAAATTGAGAATATTGTGGAGATGAAGAATGAGGATAGATATTCCTATTTTAAGGATCTGAACTTAGTATCCTTCAATATCTTTAGCTTTACCATTAGCGAGATTATTAATTCGAGTCCACGTCTTCCAGAGAGAATACATCCCCCTTAATAGGAGTGTTTAAGGTGGTGCCCATAATATCTGGAGATTCATACAACTTTTTAAGATAGTTGTACCAATTTTTTGAAGGGATAGAATTATTCAATTAGTAATTCATATAATATTAAAACATTCATTATTAATATAAATATATTGTTTTAATAATTAAAATGATAAGAGTAATTCAAAATATAAGATTTATAATTAAAATTAAATTTTTAAAATAAATATAGCAATGATTTAAAATTATTGGAAGCAATAAGATTAGATCTATAACATATACATAGAATATAGAATTTATAATTAAAAATTTACTTTATATATATTTATATTTATTGAGTTTTTCAAAAATTGAAATGATTTGGCCACCCTCAAAAATAAAAACCATATTTTTTAAATTTTGTCCATAAACGTACACCAAACACCCCAATTTTTAGTCAAAAATAAATTAAATATAGAGAGGGATTTTTCGGATTGAGATCACATCGGATTTTTGGGGTCAGCTTTTTGAACCCTCCAATGTGGTCCACCATGAGGACATAGGTAGAGTACCTCATATAACAGAAAAAAGATAGTGTGGAGATGCTTCAAAAAATTAAAAGAAATCAAATCGATAAGTTAAAAAGTAAAAATATCAAAAATTAATAATTAAGCCATCCCTAATTTATCTCACCGTTAAAAAATATAAACCATAAATTAAAAAAAAAAAAAAATTAGAAAGAATAAATAATAATTATACTTAATTGAATAACTACACATACATACATACATACATACATACATGCATGTATATATATATATATATATATCTATATATATATATGTATGTATACATGTATACATACATACATATATATATATATATATATATATATATATATATATATATATATATATATATGTATGTATGTATACATACATATATATATATATGTATGTATACATACATACATATATATATATATATGTATGTATACATACATACATATATATATATATATATATATATATATATATATATATATATATATATGGGGGTAAAAATGTAATGGTGGGTTACACTTTTGTGAGAAACACGGACGGAAATTTCATTTTCCCAACAATTCGGTCGAAGTTTTGAAATTAATTCGGCTGAACTTTTTCGTATAAATATATCGGCTCCGAGACAACAACAAGTTTTGGTTTTGTTACCGTTTTGTTCGTTACTGTTTCTTTGTTGCTGTTCCTTTGTTGTCTGTCGCACTCTTTTTTTGTTGCACTGTTGTAGGGGCAAGGAGGGGAGCAAGCGAAGGTGGGAAGGTTATGCTCTATTATTTTTTTTGTTTATTGCTTTTTTTCTGTTTTTTAAATTTTATTTTTTATGTTCACATGTTATTTCTAATCTGTGTCCTCAGAGATCTACAACCTCGTCGTCTCGTTGTATGCTCGTTGCAACCTTGTCATCTCGTTGTTTTCTCATTGCGACCTCGTTGTCTCGCTATCTGGTTTTTGAGGCCTCATCATCTCGATGTGTACTTGTTGGGCCTCGTCGGCTCGATGTCTACTCGTCTTGCACTCTCATTGTCTCGTTGTGTTCAAATTTCCAGGTAGAAGAAAAAACATACTATTTGCATCCTCCTACATTGAGAATTCACTGCAAAATTTGTTGTGGTTAAGATAGCTATATAGAATCACTACTAGTTAGCTTAGTAAGCATATCCCATATCACTATTGTAAGCTTAATTATGTATATTACTATGACAATGATTATGATACACAATTTTTTACATCACGTGTGTGACTTATATCAATATAGGCTTCGTTTGTACTCTCTCTATAAATTTGAACATGAACTATTTCATCTAACTAACATGTTGTAGTATCATACTACTATGAATACGTGATGTTAATTAGGGATAGAAATTACCATAAGTATAGTCTCTCTATTATAGCTCTCTAATCATAAGTCTAGTGTAAGAGCTTAATCATCTTACTTACTAAACTAAATACAGTTGTAGATAAGCTATAAGTAGTAAGCATTCACATAATGCACACTTTCTATGAACCATATAAGGTATGATAGCAAGAATTATGATACAGGGAGTTACTGCACGGAATCTAACAACTTGATAAGCGTAAATTTAGACTGAGTACAAGGTTCACAGTAACCACATATCGACCATTAGTTATATAATCTTATTTATACATATTCATTACTCTGATTATGTGTTTAAAGCTATTCTGATCAAAGAAGTTGTCATAATTGTTGTTACTTTTTCAACCTCTTTATATATAAGCTATAGATTCATTGTAACCTCATATTCAATGGGCTTTGATTCCCTCTCTCTTTTACAATAAGCAATGATTACCTATATTATATTATTGTGTTTATAGCTAGTCTGATCATAGAAGCTTTCATAACTGTTGTTACTTTTTCAACCTCTTTATATAAGTTATAGAGTCATTGTAACCTCATATTCTATGGGCTTTTATTTCCTATCTGTTTTACACTAAGTAATGTTTACCTATATTACATTATTGTCTTTAGAGCTAGTCTGATCATAGAAGATATCATAACTATTGTTACTTGTTCAACCTCTTTATATAAGCTAGAGTCATTGTAACCTCATATTCAATGGGCTTTGATTCCCTGTATGTTTTAAACTAAGTAATTTTTACCTATATTTTATTATTGTGTTTACAACTAGTCTGATCATAGAAGTTGTCATAATATATGTTACTTGTTCAACCTCTTTATATAAGCTATAGAGTCATTGTAACATTTTATTCAATGGGCTTTGATTCCCTGTCTGTTTTACACTAAGTAATGTTTACCTATATTAGATTATTCTGTTTACAGCTAGTCTGATCATAGAACTTGTTATAATTGTTGTTACTTGTTCAACCTCTTTATATAATATAAAGAGTTTTTGTAACTCCATATTCAATTGGCTTTGGTTCCCTGTCCATTTTACACTAAGTAACGTTTACCCATATTATATTATTGTGTTTACAAGTATTCTGATCATAGAAGTTGTCATAACGGTTGTTACTTGTTCAACCTCTTTATATAATCTATAGATTAATTGTAACCTCATGTTCAATGGCTTTTATTCCATCTCTGTTTTACACTAAGTAATTGTAATATCCCAAAACCGGGAAATTCTACAACAATAAGAATACCTTAAGTTATTCCAGCATTGGAGAGAAGCAAGTGATCATATTATATATTTTATTTAAACACATAAATTTCATAGAACAATCATAGAAACAAACTATGCCTTTTTACAATTCACCAAGTGGGGAAAAACAACTATTTTTGCCTCAAAAGTGTTATTTTCTGAATATTGAGTTATAATAGTGGAAAATAACTATTGTGTCCCTTATAATAGACAATATAGGACATGCATGCAAAATAGTTTCAGAAAAAAATTCCTTTAGCCTAGTTAAACAGGTCTCCCATGCTCAAGACAGCTAAAAATTGACAAAACCCCGAGACTGCAAAATGTCGGAACTGCTACATAAGATAATGCATAGTATAAATAGAGGTTAACTCAGAAAATAGTGAAATATATATGATAATCTTATTATAATACTTCATGAGGCATAAAAACAAAGATCTAATCTCTTTTATACAGATCCAAGAAGACCCAGCAAGGGTTTAATGACAGAAAATATATACAAGAGAAAGCTGTCGCAAATATGCGGCTGAATCACATTGTATGGTTGTAGCTCTAAATAATAATGTCTGAACATAAAAATAAATGGTTTTAGACTCCTTTTCTATTTCTCTCAAAGAAAGGCTGATCCTTCTCTTGGGAAACTAGCTCCTCAAAATGAGACTTTCACCCCTTCCACTGCACACCTTAAGAAATAACGCATTTTTCTGAAGGGACTATGTTTTTGCTGAAGGTATGTGCTTGGACCAACACCAGGTAGTGGAAAATTCAGATTAGAAACCTCCTCTTAGATTTCTTAGACAAGATCTCCAAAAAAGAGTAGGGAATCCTCGCCCGGGAAAACCCTTGCACTAAGCAGTGCAGCAACTTAGCTAAACAACCAAGTATGAATAAATTCTAAGCAGACCACATCAAAATATAATCACCAATATTTTCATATGATTTCCATCTCCTTCATTATATAATTGATGAGCTCTCTCACCAAGGGTCCCACCCACTATGAGGTTGCTTCCATGCAAAGGCTCCTCCAAAAAAATGGTGATTTCCATCAAGATGGTTTAATGTATCTAGACAGCTTTGTTGACTTATTCAACCTTGACTGAATCTTCATGCCCTGTCCCTTTTCACACTCAAGTTTCCTTCATTTTGTCTTGCTAGATTGATCTCTATTCACATTGAGATGGCTTTATTTAGGATCCACTTCTTTGAGAATAAATCATGTTGACTTGGTTAAACTTGACCTTGTCCACTTATTTTAGACCTTGATCACACATGTGGATGCTTGAACTAGTTATTTCATGATCCCCTTTCACATTAGGATGGATTTTTATTCATTCTTAAGCAAATTATGAGCCTCCTTCCCCATTTATTCATTTATCTAAATTTTAGAAGAAAAATTAATGTTCCTATTAGCTGAAGCTAAATTAGGAATATTATAGTCTCCCCCTCCCAAATGTTTCTTTTCCTCAAGAAACTACAAGGGTGCTGCAAAATCTCCCCTCTTCCTCTCGTGGTCCTTTCATCCAGTAGTCTCCTCAATTGCTTCAGAATTTTTGCAAAAATTCCATCTCCCAATGGCTCCTCCCAAATGTGCAATTTGGCCTTTGGTGAATAAACCCAATGGCTCTCATCATGAAATAATGGAAGGTTGTTATGGAAAGCTTCTTGTTGATCCATGACCTCCTCAAGATATAAGTGATGATAATCATGGGGATTTTCATCATCAATGAAGGTCTCCCTCCTCCATGCTATCATCCAAATAAAATGAATCACCTTCTAGCTTGGTAATTCACTAAAAAGCTCATCCCAATTTCTCATGAGAGGCATGCCCCAACTGCTCCAACCAAACATATGGTCCACATCTTAAAGAAACAAGTGGTATGCAATGGTGGCCATATAGTTTCTCATGCTCCCCTTGGAACATGTAGTGCAAAAAAAGTAGGGACTCTCTTCCCCCAAAGACACACCCAACAAATGTGTCTCTCCTCCAACCATGTTCCCAACGAAAATAAGAACATCTTCAGCATGTGGAATCATAAGTAAGATCATGCTAGCTTCCATATACAATTAGGGAGAAGGAAAATGGTCCCTCATGTGCAATGAGCGCAGTTTTCCTCCTAACTTCCATAGAATATGATGTGAAAAGTGTTCTCCCCAACACTTGTTTGCTGCCCCATCCTTCTTGCATGCTTGGAGAAGGTGTTTTATGGTTGGTGTTAAGGAATCACACCATGAAAATTACATCCCCTTTCCAAAATCTCCCAAGGAATGGCTAGCATCACCATTGTTCATGGCCCAAAGTGGCTCATAAAGCCCATCAGAAAAAGTGCCCCCTCTTGGAGCTAAGACCTGCATATGAGTGTTAAGAAAATGCAATTATATAATAAATACATCATGATGTTCAACAATACAATGTTTATCATACACTTTTTTAAAATCAGCAAGGTAGCTCATGGATGAGCTCCCTCTCATACTCAATGAATAAGGAGGTGATAATGATAACTCTTCCCAAGAGCTATGTTCCTTCTCAACCAGCAAATGATTCATGCAATTACTCATATGAGAGTGCATTTCCTCTTTGAAATTTACCAACATGAATCCATCTAAGATAGTATGATATGTTCTAATGAAATTAGTGGGGTTTGAAAGCAAGACCTCATAGGTTGTGTCAAGTAGTTTATTCTTTAGTTTGGAATCTTTAGTCATGTAGATATGATCATGAACATAAATTATCCCATCAACTACTTTATACTTCCAATCCTTTGCTTTCCCATCAATAACCTTACATGTGAATAGGTCGTTAGAATATTCCATCAAGAGTTGCGATTCTCAATAAGGGTCTATGCTTCCCAATATTGACAGCGTTGTAGAAATATGAAATGATGCATTTTTCATATGATGGCTCTCCTCCTTGAAATGCTTGATGTCAAAGTCACATGTTGGAGTATTCCCAACTTTATTTTGTTGCCTTTCTTGCAGTTGATCTTGCTCAAGACAATATTGAAGTTTAGGAAAGTCACTCTCCCCTTGAAAGGTTCTCTTTCTGAAAAACTTTCACAATTTTTCTCCTGCATACAAAAATGAAATTATTTTTTGGTTATGTTCAGAAATATTCATTATATATTGGAGCATCTTTTGCTACCCCTAAGCTATGGAGTAGCCCTTTGATACTATGCTCATATCAGCATAAATTTCTGAATCCATTCCCTCCAACGCAAATAGATGAGTGGAAGAAAACAAGGTCAATTTTAGAAATTTGCCTAGCCTTCCATCAATTATTTTCAGTGTTGTAGTGGCTCCTTCCAAGGTTACCTCTTTAAAAATATAGGTTTCTGCTACATATAGTTGAGATAACACTTTAGTTTCCCTCCAATCAAGAGGCCTTCCTACTGAAATGCCTCCTTGAAGAGAGGCATCAAGGCTTAGAGTAGGATGTGAATGTAGGTGGACAGATTTTCCCCTACCTTTGATGCATGGGTCCTCTTGCCTTCTTTGTTCTTTCAAACTCAGAAATAGATAAGGGTACATGCTCTTCATCGTATGATTCCATTCCTCCTCTTTTCCTTCTCCTATCTTCAAGATCTCATCATTTGGCAATGAAGGTACATGCTGCTCATGTGTTATTCCAAGAACTCTATGTGTGAGACCTTTTGGAACTCCTTGCAAGAGTGCAAGAGTTTCTTTCTTTGGAGAAAGTGCTCCATCCTATTCTTCATGAGGTGCTTGAGGTGCTCTTGTTATGACTTCGTTATCTTCTTTTGCCTCTCCTTTCTCTTCTTTACTAGTTGAAGTTGCCTTACCTTCAACAAGAGACCTTAGATCCTGGTCCTCTTTTGAAGAGGGAATCTTCATGTCTTCCTTTTGAGAAGAAATCCCTTCATCTAAAGGATATATTTCCTTTGGAAAAGTATCAAAAAAGCTCACCTCCTCTTCATTGGTTTTCAGAAATGGAGTTGGATTTATAGACCCTCCCAACTCATGCAAAATTTTTGTTTGATGTGGTTTGATAGTTGCAATAGGAGATGTTTCACATGTAATATCATCAAAACTCTCTACTAATATTTTAATTAGCTTTGCATAAGTAGATTTATTTGAATTATTTAAGGAAAATGATTCAAAAAACCACCAAGCATATGCCTTACCCTCAGAATGCAACATTGCTAATTTGATGGCTTCAAATTCTAAAACTTGATGTTGCTGCAAAAACGTGTCTAGCTCCTTCACCCAAGCCCTAGCTGGACATAGAGGTGATCCATAAAAAGTGGATAGAAAGAATCTACCCTCACTCTTCTTCTTGCTCCTTGTTATATTTCCCTTCATTTGGAAAAACCCTTGGAAATTCAAGTGATCTTTGAACTCCTCGGATTGATCTTCATATCCCTGCAAATAATCACGAAGAGTGTCTCTCTTTGGCATATCTCCTTTTTTACTCTTCATGAAGAAATTGCTGATAGAACGTGGTAGATCTGATAATATGGCTGAATTATCATATCCAAAATATGAGGACTTATAATATTCCTCCTGTATAGATCTGCGTGAGGGATATTCATGTGTTTCCCTCCTCATTTCTTTGATGTCATTGCCTTTGCCCTGCAGGTTTGAAAAGAGAAGTTTTGAGAACCTAATTTCTCTAGAAAACAAGGGTTTTCTCTGATTTCTTCTACAAATCTCCTCTTCCCCATGATAATACTCCATTATTCTTGAAGCTCACAGGCTGAGCCAAGATTGTTGCTCTAATACCACTGTAATATCCCAAAACCGGGAAATTTTACAACAATAAGAATATCTTAAGGTATTAAAAATTTGGAGAGCAGAAATTGATCATATTATATAGTGTATTTAAACACATATCTTTCATATAACTATCACATCAACAAACTATGCCTTTTTACAATTCACCAAGTGGGGAAAAACAACTATTTTTTCCTCAAAAACATTATTTTATGAATATTGAGTTATACCAGTGGAAAATAACATTTGTGTCCTTTAGAATAGACAATATAAGACATGAATGCAAAAAAATTTCAGAATAAAATTCCTTTAGCCTAGTTAAATAGGTCTCCCATTCTCAAGACAGCTAAAAACTGACAAAACCCCAAGACTGCAAAATGTCAGAGCTGCTGCATATGAGACTACACAGTCTAAATATAGGTTAACTCAGAAAATAGAGAAATATATCCGATAATATTATTATAATACTCAATGAGGCGTAAAAACAGAGATCTAATCTCTTTTATACAGATCCAAGAAGACCTGGCAAGGGTTTCTTGACAGAAAAGATATACAAGAGAAAGTTGCTGCAAATATGTTGTTGAATCACACTATATGGCTGTAGCTCTACATAATAATGGCTTAACATACAAATAAATTTCTATAGACTCCTTTTCTATTTCTCCCAAATAAATTTTGATCCTTCTCTTGGGAAACTAGCTCCTCAAAATGGGACTTTCACCCCTTCCACTGCACACCTTAAGAAATAACACAGTTTTCTAAAGGGACTATGTTTTTGCTGAAGGTAAGTGCCCAGACCAACACCATCTAGTGGAAAATTCAGATCAGAAACCTCCTCTTAGATTTCTTAGACAAGATCTCCAAGAAAGAGTAGGGAATCCTTGCCCCGCCAAACCCTTGCACTAAGTCGTGCAACAATTTAGCTAAATAGCCAAGTATGAAGAAATTCTAAGCAGACCACATAAAAATATAATCACTAATATTTTCATATTCTTTCCATATCCTTCTTTATATAATTTATGAGCTCTCTCACCAAGGGTCCCACCCACTATGAGGTTGCTTCCTTGCAAAGGCTCCTCCACAAAAACTGGGTTGTCCATCAAGATGGTTCAATGTATCTAAACAGATTTTTTGACTTAGTCAACCTTGACTGAAACTTCATGCCCTGTCCCTTTTCACACTCAAGGTGGCTTCATTTTTTCTAGCTGGATTGATCTCTATTCACATTGAGCTGGCTTTATTTAGGATCCAATTCTTTGAGAATAAATCATGTTGACTTGGTCAAACTTGACCTTGTCCACATATTTTAGACCTTTTTCACACATGTGGATGCTTGATATGGTTATTTCATGATCCCCTTTCACATTAGGAGGGACTTTTATTCATTCTTAACCAAATTATGAGCCTCCTTGCCCATTTATTCATTTATCTAACTTTTAGAAGAAAAATTAATATTCCTATTAGCTGAAGCTAAATTAGGAATATTACAGTAATGTTTACCTATATTAGATTATTGGAATAATGTAACCTATGATACTCACCTATATTCAATTATGCATTTAGAGGGAGCAGAAGCTATTGCAGGAGTTGCAGGCCCTCTAATCATCATTGAATTAAATAAACCATTACTCAACACTTCTCCATGAGGTTTCCTTGGATTTCCAGTGTTATTATCAATCTGATCTACAGTTTTTCAAGTTGAGCTACCATACCCACATCATTGAAACAACACCAAAGAAAAAACCCCAAACATGAGAAACATTGATCCTCTAAATCTCAACATCATCACCATCATCTAATAGTCACAAGGTTCAAATTATTTTTTATCATAATAAATTGGTTAAAAATTTAGATAAGGTATAATGTAATTATTTTATTTTTGGTTAATACAGTGAAATATTGTTTTGGAAATAGATTTAACATTTTTAAAATTTTCTGAAGTGCTTAGATTATATAAAATTTTCTCACACATTTTTCTTTTTAGCAGAATTGGATATGCATTGATATTAATATTGATCTGATATTTATTGAGATATATATTTATATTCATTACCTGATCTTGACTTGAACTTCACTCACTGCCCGAAAAAAAATGTTCAAGTAACAAAGAGTCCATGTGAGCATCATCCAGACCATCTCGAAACATATCATCTTGTAGGGCTGCCTAACCTATGATCTTCCCTTTTTGTTGATGTGTATTGTGTGTCAGAAAAACCTCACATTCTTAACATCCAAATTTCCATGCATATAGTCTGAGCTTTTCGTGAGGGTAAAGATCAATCATAGGATGATCTGTTGTTGTTGGCTAAATTACTATGCCTTGATGTGAAGTTAAACATTTCAATGTTAGATATCAACTTATGAGATGTTGATAATTAAGTTATGATTTATAATGAAAACCAATTATATTTTATCTACACATTAATTTCATGCCAAAATTACCAATTGAATTTGAGCTACACATTAATTTCTTCTCCCAAGACTTAATACTGTCGCTTGTGGTAACATACTTATGCACACAACAACTCCACCAGACATACATTCATACATGCATATATTAAACATTAGTCTACATCCATCTTGTAGAAGCTATCATGAATAGTACTATTGTGCAAGATAATTGTCTTCACATAGCTTTCACATGCACACAACAACTCCACCGGACATACATGCATATATTAAACATTAGTCTACATCCATCCTGTAGAACCTATCATTATATTTTCATTTCTAGCAACATATTTATTTCCAATTAAGTTCATAAATAAACATACCAATTTAAAATTATGCACATACTTGGTTTTTTGGCTAATGTTCATCCTCTCGATGAAAATCATCTGGTTTTAACTTAAGGAAAACATTAAGGAAAAACCATGCACATGTCATTTGTCCCATAAAATTTAAGGAATTTGCTAGTGTTTTTGGAACCATATAAATGTAATTTCTATGTCATTTCTCCCATAAAATTTAAGGAAAACTTTAAGGATAACTATGTACATGTCATTTCACGCATTTCTCCCATAAAATCAAGGAAAATTTTAAGGATAACCAAGTACATGTCATTTCTCCCATAAAATTTAAGGCATTTGCTAGTGTTTTTGGAAGCATGTACATGTCATTTCTATGTCATTTCTCCCATAAAATTTAAGGAAAAATTTAAGGATAACCATGTACATGTCATTTCTCCCATAATCTCAATGAAAAATTTAAGGGAAACCATGTACATGTCATTTCTCCCATAAACTTTAAGGCATTTTCCAGTGTTTTGGGAACCATGTACATGCCATTTCTATGTCCTTTCTCCAATAAACTTTAATTTTTTTTTTTTAAGGATAACCATGTACATGTCATTTCTCCCATTTCTCCCATAAACTTAAGGCACAATTTAAGGATAATTATGTACATGTAATTTCACCCATAAGCTTTAAGCATTTTCTAGTATTTTTGGAACCATGTACATGTCATTTCTATGTCATTTCTCCCATAAACTTTAAGGAAAAATCTAAGGATAACGATGTACATGTCATTTCTTCCATAAACTCAAAGAAAAATTTAAGGATAACCATGTACATGTCATTTCTCCCATAAACTTTAAGAATTTTATAGTGTTTTGGGAACCATGTACATTTCATTTCTATGTCATTTCTCCCATAAAATTTAAGGTAGACTTTAAGGAAAACCATGTACATGTGTCATTTATCCCATAAACTCAAGGCAAACTTTGGGAACCATGTACATGTCATTTCTCCCATAAACTTTAAGCATTTTCACTGTTTTGGGAACCATGTACATTTCATTTCTATGTCATTTCTCCCATAAAATTTAAGGCAAAATTTAAGGAAAACCATGTACATGTGTCATTTATCCCATAAACTCAAGGAAAACTTTAAGGCACGTCATTTATATCTGTTTTCTCTCATAAATATGTCATTTCTCCCATAAACTCTAGGCAAAACAAAATTTAAGGCATGCCATTTCTAGATGTCATTTCTCCCATAAACTTTAAGGCATTTGCTAGTGTTTTGGGAACCATGTACATGTAATTTGTATGTAATTCCTCCATAAAATTTAAGACATTTTATAGTGTTTTGGGAACTATGTACATGTCTTTTCTATGTCATTTTTCCAATAAACTTTAAATAAAACATTAAGGCAAACCATGTACATGTCATTTCTCCCATAAACTTCAGGAAAACTTTAAGGAAAACCATGTGCATGCCATTTCTCCTATAAAATTTAAGGAATACTAGGTACATGTCATTCTCCCATAAACCTTAATTTAATATATTTTTTAAACTTAGGAAAACTTTAAGGCAAACCATGTATATGTCATTTCTCCCATAAACTTTAAGGCAAACCATGTACATGTCATTCTCCCATAAAATTTAATTTGATATATTTTTAATGAAAAATCTAGTGTTTTAAGGAAAACAATGTACTTGTCATTTCTCCCATGCATTTGCAATAAATTTTAAGTCATTTGCAAATAATGTTCAATTAATATATTTTTAAGGAAAATTCTAGTGTTTTGGAAACCATGTACATATCATTTCTCCCATAAATTTGACATTTTCTAGTGTTTTTGGGAACCATGTACATGTCATTTCTCCCATGCATTTGCAATAAAATTTAAGGTGTTTGAAATAAATTAAATAATTTTCAATAAGGAAAATGCTAGTGTTTTTGGAAACCATGTACATGTCATTTCTCCCATGCATTTGCAATAAAATTTAGGGAATTTTAAATAAGGAAAATGATACTGTTTTTGGAAGCCATGTGCATGCCATTTCTCCCATTCATTTGCAATAAAATTTAATTGATTTGCAATAAATGTTCATTTACTATATTTTTAAGGAAAATGCTAGTGTTTTTGGAAAACATGTACATGTCATTTCGCCCATAAAGTTGGAATTTACTAGTGTTTTTGGGAACCATCTACATTTAATTTCTCCCAACCATGTACATGCAATTTCTCCCATAAAATTTAAGGCATTTTCAATAAGGAATCAAATTTAGGGCATTTGAAATAAGGAAAATGCTAGTGTTTTTGGAAACCATGTACATGTGATTTCTCCCATAAAATTAAAGTCATTTTATAGTGTTTTTTGGAACCATGTACATGTAATTTCACCCATAAACTTTAAGGAAAACCATGCACATGTTATTTCTCTCATGCATTTGCAATAAATGTTAATTTAGTATATTTTATTGATTTTTTTTTTCGGGGATTAAAAAACCCACTAAAAATGGTTGAAAAATGGACGTTATACATAGATGTTTCTTACTATATCAATCTAGGGAAATAAAATATTTCATATGTGCCTTGCAATATTGCGACTAACAAGGTCCTCGAAAGGAAAACGAATATACCAGGAACAATAAAAAACAACGAGGAATATTATATTGAATTGATAGAAGGCTTGGGAATATATAGGGAGTATGGATCAAATGGGATTGTATTTTTCACCAATTATGAACTTGTGTGCAACCATATTGTAATATCCCAAATTCAGGATAGCTCATGAATCATGCATTAAAAATGCATTTCCAGCAACATATGTAATAAAACAGTGAAATAGACTCTTGGATCCTATATTTTAGTCAATATTAAACCTAAATACAAGAATAGAGCTGAAAAAAATCAAACTAGGTGGTTTAAACAGACCTCCCACACTAGTGTAGCTGAAAATAACAAAAAACCCCAAAACTGCAAAATACCGGAGTTGTTGCATTAAAGTGACTGTGCAATATTATGAGGGTTTTAACTCAGAAAATGGGAGAATAAGTAGATATACTCATATATTGATTATAAATGCTGAAGAACAGAGATCTAGTCTCCTCATACAAATAAAAGAGAACCCGGCAAGGGTTTCTTGTCAAACACTCTGCATACAAGATGTGATATTCAGAAATTTACTGAATCACCACCGCAAAATTGAAGCATAAGAGTGTATAAGGCTTAAATATGTCTGATCATATGTATATCCCTCAAGGGATTCATCCCATGAAAGGATGAACCTCTCAATCACAAGAAAACACTGCAACATAGCCACTAGACCATGCACTGAATATTGCCTCAAAAATAATGCATTACCTAGCTGAAACAATGTTGGGAATGTATGGGAAATGTGTGGTCTGATACCACAGATCTGAAATAGGCTTTTGAGCTCTCCAAACAGGTCCCTCAAGTGAAGGAAACCTTCCTCCAATGAGAAACTAGCTCAGAAACCGGGATTCCAATCCCTTCCACTGCTGCACCCAGCAACACTGCACAATCTCCGGAAAAACTGCGCTAATGAATTTGGATGAAGCTTGGCCTAAAAACCTAATATGGAATGATGAATGCAAATTCTCTCAATGAGGCTCCTCAAGGAGATAGGTGGGATTCCCGCTCGGGAACACCCAGTGCTAAACAGCACTGCAACCCTACTAAGTAGCAAAGGAAGAAAAAGTCTGAGCAGACAAGAATAATAAGTTAAAACATGAAGAAAAATGCTACCATCCTCTTACTTAAATAATTTATGAGCTTTCTTTCCCTTGGCCCCACTCAATTAGGTCATCTCTATCAAGATATTCCCCTCCCACCAAAATTGCATTATTCCTCCTAATTCCTCCCCTCCTCCACAATCGCGTTGCCGACCAAGTCAAAGTTGGTTGAATCAAATTGATAATATCTTTGTTCACACATGGAGGTGTATTATTATGCTATAAAGAGTTTTCCTCCCAAGTGTGAAAAAACAAATGGTCTACATCAATCAAAGGTGGAAAGTGTGGATGGAAACCTGCTTGTTGTCTCATGTCCTCCATAAAGTAGGAGTGATGACCAACATGGTGAATTACTTCCTCCCTCACCCATGATATCATCCAAATGAAGTGAGTCACCCTCCAACATGGCAACTCATGTCAATCTCCTCCACTTATGATAAGTGTAGAGGGCATGCTGATCTTGGGTTGCAACAGGATTTCCCTCCAATGGCAAGAAGAAGATTGAGTCTCCAAGGAATCTTCCTCCAAAATCATGAGACATGCCAACACAAACCATTCCATTCAAGATGAATGGCACATCATCACCATTTGGCATCCAAATCAGAAAAATTCTGAAAGTTATGTGAAATTTTTTATGGTACCAAAGGTTCTCCAAGTGGATATTACGCACTCTCCCCAACTGTTTTTTGAGAATGTCATGTGGCAAGTGGTTTTGCAATAAGTTATAAGTTGTGTATGTTTTCTCTTCCAACATGGGGAAGTAAGAATCAATGTTTATCAGCTGTACATACGTAAGATAACAATACACTTGCCCAAAGTCATGTATATATGGGCTACTATCATTAAAAACGTTGGCCCAAAAGTGACCATGAGACCCATAAATACTCTTGCTCTCTTGTGGAGAAATACACTGCTCATATATGGTGAGAAGATAAAAATAGTCAATGGAGTAATAAAAAATTACAGAAATGTATTTCTTACCATGCATGGTGAGTAGGCTAGAAGTGAGGTCCATGTATAAGTTCCCCCATGAGGATCTCCTCATAAAAATCTGCAAGAATAAGGGGTACATATATTCCTTGGAACACTCCATCAATAATAACACATGCCCATGTGACAACACTGTAGGCCTTAGAAATAAGGCTCCATGACTCCTCCCTTTGACATTCCATATGCCAAAGCCATCCACCATCATGCTTCTATGTGAGAAGATCTTCTTCCTACATGGAAGTCTCTAATTATCCTTCAATGCTGAAGTGTAGCCTCCTTGCACCATAAATGTGCCTTCCTCCTCTTTAGAAATTTCATGAAGAGTATGGGAAGAATTCTGACCATACTCTCCTATGTGCAACCAAAACAACAACAACTTTTGTTTCTTCCTCATCTCTCCCTCATGCAAGCCATGAAGTAAGGTCATGATGGCAAACTTGTATGATGCCCCAACAAGAAGAGAAAAAGTGTGATGTGGCAATCATGGTTTGCCCATGGTCCCTCCTAAAATGTACAACATGTAAAGTGGGGAGAATTATGCTCCCAATGGGCATCTTCCATCTCAAGCCCATTCTCTGAACAAAGCTCCCCGTGAACATAAACATATCAATAATATATGGAAGAAAAGTACAATGAGAACAAGTTGCCAAATGACAACTGGAGAGTGAATCATAGTCCCACTCATGGAACCAGTGAAGTGCATCCTTTGCCTGCATCAAAATAATAAACAACAAGTGCTTTACTAGCCAATTGTTTGTTGACATAGTCATCTGATAAGATGAAAACATGAAGTTACAATATAGTGTCAAAGGTGCACACCAAGAATCATGTGGCTTCCCCCACAGACCACCAAAAAGATAGCCAAAATCAGTGCTACAAGTAGCTACAAGTACATCATCATAAAATATGCAAGAAGAGATAATTCTTCTTGATACATCATGCTACTCAAGTAAGGAAAAGAAGTACAATACAAAATATGAAATGATACCTCCTCCATCATGCACTTGAGATCTCAAGTTGAAATGGATCAACTGGAAATTCTCCCTCACCTCCAAAGAGTATGGAAGTGGTTGTGACCTCCTCTTCATCACCATCCAGGCTATGCATCTCTCCATATGCTGATATATGTCATGCTGGATGCCCTCCCAAGTGAACTCCTCCTTCAAATGGAAATATGCATCAAAGTTCATATAAGAGAAGTCCTCATGTGTTGAATGTAGCAACTTCTCCTTGAGACTAGAAGATCTATTCAAGAATATCCTGCCATAGGAATAGATGACCACATCATCCACCATGTATCTATCATCTTCATCCGGGTCATCAAGAATCATGCATGCACCAAGATCCTTGGAGTATTATATGAAGAGCTAAGATCTCCAATAAGGATCAATCCTCCGAAGAGACAACACTGGTGATCTGGTATGTGAAGCTCTCCTCATGCTGTTGCCTGCTACTTTGACATCCCCCATGCCAAATTATTCCTCCAAACTCTTCACCTCTCCAAAATCCAAGGGTAGTGAATCGAAAGACAAGATGTATTCCATCAAATCTAGATCAGGTGGCCTCCGAGGTGGAATGCCTCCATGTAGTGAGACATCAATGTTAAGAGTAGATTGTTCATGTGGTTGGGAAACCTTTCCCCTGACCTTACAACACAAATCATCCTGCCTCTTCCTTGCATTTTCTCTTTGAAATAGAGAAGGGTGTGTGCCTCTCATCAAGTGATGTTGCTCTTTCTCCCTACCTCCTCCTTCCAGATGCAATTTTGCACAATCATACTGCTCACTGACTGTGCTTGGACCTTGATATATGAGATCCTAGGGAACTTCTTTTCAGGATACAAGAATCCCTCATGTTGGAGCATGCGCTCCTCTTCCCTCTATATGAGGCACTGGATGTGCTCTAGATGTGAAAGTGTTGTTGACCTCATCCTCATCAATGTGTATGGGAAACATCTCAATAGTTGGATCCTCCTGTGAAAAGGAGATCCCCATGCCCTCTTGTTGAAGAATATGAACTGGAGGTCTTGCTTCTGGAAATGTGTAATCTAAGATGTCAGCTTCTCCCATGGTTTTTTGAAGTGGGGTTTCCTCTATGACATGCAACGGTTTTGTCTTCTCAAGTTTTCCTTTCTCATGTGTCTTAGGGAGTTTTTCACCAAATATTCCCACTAATGTCTCTATGAATATTGCATAAGAGGAAGTGTTTGCATTCTTTAAAGAACAAGATTAAAAAATCCACCATGCATGAGCCTTACCTCTGAAATGCAGCACTGCAACTCTGATGGCTTCATCTTCAGAAATATGTTGCAACTGCAAATAGGAATCTAGCTCCTTCACCCAAGCTCCAGCTGAACATATAGGTGATCCAAAAAAAGTAGATAGAATAAATCTATCTACATCCTAATTCTTTATCTTCTCCACCTGGATCTTGAAAAACTCCTGGAAATTAGTATGATCTCTAAACCTCTCAGTTTGAGATTCATACTCCTGTAACAAATCACTAAGAGTTCTCCTCTTAGGTATTTTTCCTCCTCCCATCCATCTCAAGATAGATCTGGGCACTTGATTGCGTTGTGCATCATGGTGTGTAGCTACATGCTCACACTCACCATGTGAAAATATATATTCTTCTCTAGATCCAACTTCCTTTGGAGATCCCATCTCCAATCTCATTTTCTTCATCTCTCCTTGAAAGCTCTACATAGATTTTGGAAGAAGCTTGATAAGCTTGTCTTCCTTTCTTCCTTCACATACTGAAGCTTTCTGATTTCTATACATCTCTCCTTACTCTGGAATGTAATGGCCTGAGATCCACAGGCTGAGCCAAGGTTGAAGATTTGATACCACTGTACTATCCCAAATTTGGGACAGCTCATGAATCATGCCTTAAAAACACATATCCATAAACATATGTAATAAAAAAGTGAAATGGAATCTTGGATCCTATATATTAGTCAATATTCAACCTAAATCCAATAATAGAGCTTAAACAAATCAAACTAGGTGGGTTAAACACACCTCCCATACTAGTGTAGCTGAAAATAACCAAAAACCCCAAAACTGCAAAATAACGGAGTTGTTGCATTAAAGTGACTGCGCAGTCTTATGATGGTTTTAACTCAGAAAATGGGTGAAAAATTAGATCTACTCATATATTTTTTAGAAATGTTGAAGAACAGAGATCTATTCTCCTCATACAAATACAAGAGAACCCAGCAAGGGTTTCTTGTCAAACACTCTGCATACAAAATGTGATATTCAGAAATTTACTAAATCAACACTGGAAAACTGAAGCATAAGAGTGTATAAGGCTGAAATATGTATGATCATATGTATATCCAACAAGGGCTTCCTCCCATGAAAGGATGCACCTCTCAATCACAAGAAAACATTGCAACGGAGCCACTAGACCATGCACTGAATGTTGCCTCCAAAATAATGCATTCCCTAAATAAAACAGTGTTGGAAATGCATGGGAAATGTGTGTTCTGATACCATAGATCTGAAATAGGCTTTGGAGCTCTCCAAACAGGTCCCTCAAGTGAAGGAAACCTTCCTCCAATGAGAAACTAGCTCAGAAACCGGGATTCCAATCCCTTCCACTGTTGCACCCAGCAACACTGCACAATCTCCGGAAAAACTGCACTGATGAAGTTGGTTAAATCTTGGCTTGAAAACATGATGTGTAATTATGAATGAAAACTCTCCCAATGATGTTCCTCAAGGAGAGAGGTGGGATTCCCACTCGGGAACACCGAGTGCTAAACAACACTGCAACCCTGCTAAGTAGTAAAGGAAGCAAAAGCCTGAGCAGACAAGAATAATAAGCTAAAACAGGAATAAAAATGCTGACATCCTCTTTCTTAAATAATTTATTAGTTTTATTTCCCTTGGCCCCACTCAATTAGGTCATCTTTATCAAAATATTCCCCTCCCACCAAAATTGCGTTATTCCTCCTTTGATTCCTCCTCCTCCACAACTGCGTTGTTGACTTAGTCAAAGTGGGCTGAATCAACTTGATAATATCTCTGTTCACACATGGAGGTGTCTTATTAAACTGTAAATAATGTCCCCTTTCATACTTGGAGTGTTTTTATACCTCCTTAGGAGACTTATGGGTTTTTCTACCCATTTATTCATCAGCTAGAGCTGCTGCTAACTCTAATGTTCGATTTATCTTTGAGGCTAAAATTTTGGAACATTATACAAAAGAAAGGTGTGTACCAAGTTAAGAAGGAGAGGCTAAAATAAATACATGGAAAAGAAAATAATATTGTTAGAGAATTTCAAATTTTTAGTATAAGACATTGTGCAAATATTAATAAGATGTGTGGTGATCTAATGTGCGGGGAAATGAAAATTCAAAATTCATCTCTCAAAGATGAATTAATATATTAATTAGTATTATACATGGAAATACCAATTCAAGATTCATCTCTCAAAGATGAATTAGTGTTGAGACACTCTCCTTCAAAATTTATTGATGGAAATTGTAACATATCTTTGATATGTATGTGTTTTTTACTTATAAATGCGTCATTTTTAATGACCATGTTTTTTTTTCAATTATATACTAAGTGTGCTCACACCATGTAAGCACAACTTGCTAAAATTCATGTTTTATAAAATTAAATGTGAGGACTTCAACAAATTTTTGTTTAAATCAAGTTTCATAGATAAATTTGTGCTTTGAAAGTTGTGTTTTATATAATTTGTGTACTAAATTGCATTAATTTTCTCAAACATTTTGTATTTATTTTAACTGGTAATTTAGAAATAATTCTAAATGTCCACTTTAGATGTCCATATATATATATCATGTATGATGAAAGGTGAATATCAATATAATCCCATGCCTCTACGATCGAGGGGGATCATGGATTGAGGGATGTTCATGGTATTTATATTAAATGTGTATCTTTTTAAATGACATTTGAATATATAATATTATCTCCATACATACATGTATAAATGTGGAATTTTTTTATTTATTGAATATATATATAATTTTATCCCCATGTACATACATGTATACATATCGAATTTATTTTTTTATCAATTTTGTGATTTAAATTAGTTTTTAATAAATTTCATTTTCTATTTTTTAGGAGTTAGGGGGGCAGGAGTATCTACTCCATCAATGGAGAATGGCCATGTCTCATGCAATTTAATCAATCATATGTACATTTATTTATATTTATGAATGTGTTTTTAAATTTATTACAAATTAATATTTTTTTATGAAGCTTTCATCTCCTCGCGTGAGGTTGTTGGTGGTACACATTCCCCTAGTTGCCCATCAATAGGTGGTGGCCAATTGTGTGAGGGTGGTGATATGCATTCCCTTGGAGGCCAATCAATGGGTGGTCTTGTTGGTTCTCAACCAATCGGTGGTCATTCTAGTTCTCAACAGTCTTAGGGTGGGCATGATGTTGGCCAACCATATCGAGGTGGCAATCAATCTGAGTATTATTTTTCATTCAGTTTGTACAAATTTGTTCACATGTTTTTTTTATTTATACAAAATTTTATATATTGATTAAAACGATGAAAATGTTGCTCCAAAAAGACGTAGGCCAGAATGCGTTATTCAAGAATAAGGTTTTACACCAACCACGACTTATCTGTCTGACCTTTCTGATATACCTTGGGAAACAAACATCCAACAATGCACATTACAAAGGTGTCAACATATTTATTCAAAATTGAAGAAAGATATTGTGTCTTTGAAACTCCCTGCTGAGAGTCGAGAAATCTTAGAAATAGTTACTCACTCTTTAATCAGACTTGTAGATGTGTACAAAACGCTTGGGCCAAACACTGATAATTTCTTAGAAGTGATGAGAAAAAGAAAGGAAACAATGATGGGTCCTGATACATGGGAGGTTGTTAAACATAGAGTTATAACAGAGATGGCCAAGTCTATGTTTAATTTCAAAGAAGGGCTGAAAATAAAGATGCTAAAGGTGGAATATTTCAGGAACCCTAATATAGCTTGCCATTTATATGATAGGCACTTTGCTGCCTATGGAAGACTACCATAGAATGACGAGGTTCCTTTTTATTTTGCAAAATTCTTTTATGAAAAATTCTTTTTGGGAATGAAACCCAATTATAATGGTCTTCCCTCTAAATTTTTTGGTCGTGGGAAAGTTTGATTATGTAACCGTAGGGGCACTAAGTGTTATGTTGAGCTACCTCGCCCCGAGACACCATTGGTAAGTCGACCACTTCGTGTGGAAAGTTTGCAGTCGAAGATGGATGCCACTTCTTAAATTAGTCGAGAAGCAAGGGATGTCATCATAGACAATGTTCAGAGTGGACTTGGTGGAATTGATCTTTGTCTAAATCGACAAAGAGCATGAGAGAATGCATGTGCTAATTTTGTGTATCATACAGATGATTAGATTGACAACATGAGTGTTAAGGAGCTCAGAGCATACGCAAATAATTGTCACAATAGTTGGCAGGACCTAATTATTCATGAGGAAGAGAGAATGGGATTGATATGTGTTAATGGTTAGGGTTATTATTTTAAAACATGTACAATTTATAATAAATACATATACATGAATTTATTTGTATATGTTAATCTAACAAAAATGTATCAAATATGTGAACTCCATTTGCAGTTCTCACGCTTGATGAAAATAAAGAGAAGATGTTAGGCCCAACAAAGCCCCTCTTAGCTAATTTTTCCCAATTTAAGACTCGATTGTGGGAAACCAACCATGTGAAACATTTCAATTTTTCCATAACCTCCCACTACCACATCAAAGCTAGCCATTTGGAGAGGGGGTCACACATAGTGTGATTAGAGATAGACAAGTATGCCTCCTTCGCAGAGAAATTCCCATCTTGAGAAATTTGAATCCATGTAATAAGGTCCTCCCTATCGGAAATGGTAATGCTTGCATGAGAAAGGTGTGAGACATAAGAGTCCCATTTGGTTTCCAGCTCCGGCTACAACTCCAGATCTCCCTCCTAACACCAAAAAGTGGAATTTGGCCCATCTCTCATAACATATCTAATGTAAGATAGCAAAATCAAGCCAAAATTGTGGAGATGAGTCAACATAGGTAGGGAGAGAGAGTGGTTTCCAACCATACCAACCAAATTATCCAAGTCAATGATGTTTTTGTTGACATTATTGACAACCCATTGGATATATCTACACAACCAAGGATGAAATTTTATCATGATTCGCCAAACAAAGGAAGCATGTCACTTGACACGGATACCAACCTTGATCCAATCCTCTAGCTTTGCTATTGGAAATATTAATTCCAACTATATTCTACAAGAAGGAGGAAAAAAATTGAATACTGATGGAAATATGAGGGACACTAGCAATAAGAAATTTTTTTGGTTAAAAACGCACTCCATCGTGCATTGACTATTTTTCTTTAAAACCCTGCAAACATTGTTTTTTGGCAAAAGCCGTAGCCTGTTTTGATTCGAAAATGCATGGTTAAAGGGTTACACCACCAAACCTCCAAACCATCTCATAAACCCTCACCTGTTTCAGAAAACCACAATCTCTCGCGCATTTAAAACTCTACCACCAACCATTTTCTCCACCATCATTAAGGCTGATTTGAATTGGCACGTAACTCCCCGTGGAGCCCATGCATCCACGTCCTCACACCCACAGCGAAAAAAATCGGAAGAACATCGGGCATTTTTTGAGTGACGTCACCACTCACCCAAACCATCGATAGACTGGTCCCACCTCGCCATATCCATAAGCCCTCGACCAATCACAAGTCGATCGCACAATGGGAAGGCTGATGTCACCACAAGCCAAAATGGATGGGATAAAGATTTATATACCAATGGAGTTAAACCTGTTTGAAGTCCCACAGGGTCCACCATCGGCTTGATAGGAAGCCGATCGCATGGTTCGCATGTCTAGTCGGTAAGGCGGGCGAATGGATGCGATAATGTTAACAACCATTTTGTATAAAAAGGATTTGAATCTAACAAAATGATTTGCATTAAGGTTCAGACCTTAAGTTAATTTTTTATTTAATTCTGCGACACTTGTTTTGTTAAGTCTTTTGACTTAGGATATATATATATATATAATATATAAAACAATAGTTTGTTGTAAAGTGGAATCTAGTAACCTGTTCTGCTTTGGCTACGTGTACTTTTTTGAGGTTTCAGAAAAGCTGAAAACAAAGAGAGACACAGAGAAAAAATTTTAAGCGTTGTGTGTGTATGAAGCAGTTAGAAGAATTTCCATTGTAACCTAGAACTTCGTTCTGAGGAAGACCTTCATTTTGTAACTGTATTTGACTTAATGAAATAGTGTTTTGTGCCATCTCTGTCCACATTATAAATTAATTTTCTCTATGTTTAGTTAAGGAATTTTATTTCCTCTATTTCTTCAGAGTTGCTCAGAAATTCCAACATGGTATCAGAGCTAGTCCAAGATCTTTGCTTTTGACAAAGAAGCTGAAGGAAGAAGGAGTTGTTACAACTTTCGACTAGCAATGTGAAGGCTCAGCAAAACAAGCTATTTACAAAACATAGTTTTTGTTTTGTTTAAAGAGTGCAGTCCAGAGAAGTCTTTTAGAGACATATTTTATCTCTCAGTAGTGAGAAGGTTGTTTAGAAGAATCACAATAAAGTTTTTATTGCATATTTCAATAAGCTAGCTATGGGAGGAGCTAGCACAAGCATGAGTATAGGAAATACTCAACTCCCACAGTTCTATGGGAAGAACTATGACTGTTGGGAAATCACAATGAGAGCCCTGTTTGCCTCTCAAGATTTATGGGAGCAAGTTGAAGGTGGTTTATAATAGCCAGTAGATGAACAAGCATTTAATGCCTTAACACAGGCATAGAAATATTTCCTAAAGAGTAATAGGAAGAAAGACTCAAAATCCCTCTTCTATCTCTATCAGGTAGTTCATGAAAGTATATTTCCAAGAATTGCAGTAGAAAAGAGGTCCAAGGATGCATGGGATACCCTCCAAACAGCCTATCAATGTATGGATAAGGTAAAGACAGCAAAGCTTCAATTAATGAGAAGGGATTTTGAAGTCATTTGCATGAAAGAGTCTGACAAAATAGAATCATTCTTCACAATTTTGATTAGGTTGGTCACCCAAATGAGATCTCATGGAGAGACAATAGAAGAAATAATAATAGTGGAGAAATTATTAGGGAGCCTATCCTCAAGATTTGATGTGATAGTCACAACCATTGAAGAGACAAAATATCTCTAAAATTTTAGTATTGATGAGCTTCATGCACCATTGATGACACATGAGAAAAGATTGGGAAGAACAACAAACTCATATTTCAAGCATGCCTTCAAGACCTAAATGTCCTTTGGAAGAGGAAGAGGTAAAGGTAGAGGAAACTATAGAGGAAAACGAAGAGGCAGAAGCCAAAATAGAGGAGGAAGAAACAACCCTACAAATACTAGTGGAAGGGGCAATAATCAAAGTCAGAACCAAGGCTAAGGCAACAACCAACAATGTGGAGAAATTCAAGTACATGGACAAAGGTATGATAAATCCGAAGTCCAATGTCATTACTGTGAGAATTATGACCATTATGCCAATGAATATAGGAAGAAACAGAGCGACATGGGTAATAGACCCAATGCTAATTTTAAAAAATAAAATATTAGTCAAGATAAAAAAATTTTAGCATGTAATATGGCTGAAGAGAAAAATGAAGATATATGGTTTCTAGACTCAATATTTAGCAACCATATGACTGGAAAAATTTCTATGTTTTCCATGATTGATGAAAATGTGAAGTCTCAAATAACATTGGGGATAGATAGTAAAGTCTCTGTCATGGGAAAAGGAAGAGTAAGTGTTTTTACAAAGAAAGGAGAAAGGAAATCCATATCAGATGTTTACTATGTGCTTGGTATGAAGTGTAACCTTTTGAGCAAAGGACAGCTCATTCAGAAAGGCTACAATGTTTTTTTTGAATATGATGTATGCATCATCATGGATACACCACCAAGCAAGCAATTCATTGCACAAGTGAAGATGACAAGAAACAAAATGTTTCCTCTCTAGATGAGAGTAGATTTGAATAAAGGAGCTGCAATGACAGAAGTGAAACAAGAGACATTCCAAAGAGAAGAAAATGATGAAAACTAGTTATGGCATATGAGATTTGGACATCTCAACTTTGGAGGTCTGAATTTGTTGCATATGAAAGGAATGGTAAAGGGATTACCATTGATTGAGAAACCAGACAACTTTTGTGAAGGCTTCATCCTGGGAAAACAACACAGAGAAAGCTTTCCATCATGAAAGAGCATAAGGGAAAATGCACCCTTAGAAATATTCCATTCTACTTTGTTTGGACCAATGCAAAAACCATTATTAGCAGGAAGCCACTATATGTTGACCTTTATTGATTATTACACAAGAAAAACATAGTTTTATTTCTTGAATTTGAAGAGTGAAGTGTTTGAGAAATTCTGCCACTTTAAAGCTCTAGTTGAAAATCAAAGTGGGTAGCATATTAAGGTCTTAAGGATAGAAAGAGGAGGAGAATAGATCTCCAAAGAGTTTCTACTTTTTTGCAGAGAAAATGGGATGCACAAGTTACTTACAACAAGGTATACACCGCAACAAAATAGAGTTTCTGAAAGGAAAAATAGAACCATCATGGACATGGTCAGAAGTATGCTCAGGGCAAAACATTTTCCAACTGAATATTGGGATGAAGTTGTACATTGTGCAGCATATGTGCTAAATAGATGCCCAATAGAGAGTGTTATGGACAAGTCCCTGAAGAAGCATGGAGTGGCATAAAATAGTTTGTCACTCACATGAGATTTTTTGGTTGTATGGCTTATGCAGACATTCTGGATTAGCTAAGGAAGAAGTTGGACAATAAGGGGGAGAAGTGCATATTTGTTGGATAAATTGATGAATCAAAATCATACATATTGTATAACCCATCTACCAAGAAATTTATTATAAGTGGAGATGTGCAGTTCATTGAAGAAGAAGCTTGAGATGGAAGCACTAAGAAAATAGTGAATGTTAAAAGTTCTTTGTCTCATGATGATGATGAGGAAGAAATGGCTGAAATACATCCCTTATTAGCAGCACCACCTCCACCAACACAAGGACAACAAGGGACACCACAAGCAGGTATGAGAACACCCTTGAGATGTGATGATAGTGCTTCTCCAAGCACATCACAAGGAGTAGATTTGAGTGCTTCTACAAGAACAAGTTCAATAAGTGAAAGGGGAACTAGATTCAAAAGTCTGAATGAGATTTATAATCAAGAGGTAGCAAATGAATGTATGAAATCTTTATTTTATTTATATTTTCATGTAGAAGATCCTATTTATTTTGAAGAAGCAGTAAAAGAAAAGAAATGGATAGATGTTATGGATGAAGAGATAAATGCCATAGAGAAAAATAAAACATGGGAATTAGTTGATCTCCTAAAAGGCAAGGAAGTTATTAGAGTTAAATGGGTTTATAAAACCAAGAGCAATATTGAAGGTAATATTGGAAGGCACAAGGCCATACTTGTTGTCAAAGGCTACAAGTAGCAACAAGGAAGAGATTATGAAGAAACATCTCCACCGGTTGCAAGAATGGAAACAGTAAGAGCAGTGTTGTCCATAGCAGCACAACACAAGTGGAAAGTTTACCAAATGGATATAAAATCAACATTCATAAATGGAGTATTGATGGAAGAGGTATATGTTGAACAACCTCTGGGATATGAGAAAGCAGGCCAAGAGCACAAGGTATGCAAATTGAAGAAAACTATGTATGGGCTGAAACAAGCACCAAGAGCATGGTACAGTACGATAGATGCCTATCTACTGGAGAATGGGTTTGAGAAACATGAAGGATAACCCACATTATAAATCAAGGAGAAATATGGTAAGATGTTCATTGTTATTTTGTATGTTGATGATGTGATATTCATAGGTAATGATTCTTACCTCATTGAGAATTTTAAAACAGTCATGAAGGATGAATTTGAGATGAATGATATGGGATTGCTGAGATACTTCTTAGGAATATAAGTAGAGAAAAATGAAAATAAGATTTTATCTCTCAAGCTAAATATGTGAATGAAGTTTTGGAAAGATTTAATATGCATGATTGCAAGGCAGCAAT
>JAXQQM020084058.1:0-19887 GCA_034641835.2 Pinus albicaulis | reverse complement strand
GCTGCTGATTTTGAGGGCATTACGTATTGCTAAACTTTCTTTGAACGAGTATGGGTGCACCTTTGGGATCCCATGCTTCATCAGCATCGATCGAGATAGCAGTTCCTCGAAGACATTTTGTCCACCTTCCGGTCAATGATGGACACAGCTCACCAAGTCCATGCCTTTCCATCCCCAAACGTATGGCTGCATGTAGGTCGTCATCGTAATGATTGTACACACTCTACGAATGTACAATTCAAAGCATCCACGCACATGGGACGAGAGCCTCCCTATGTGCCAAATATAGTTACAACCGGCCTACGGTTCAATCGCCATAGCCCCTTTCAGGTGGGCTTGGGATTCCAGCCACTATGTCCCATTGACATAGCCATGCCGTTTGCAGCTGCTCAGGCCGATTCAGCTCATGTCCAGTCTGAAGTTGACAAAGCAAGTAGCTTCATCGAGCGCATTCAACAAATCCGCCAACAGGTTCATGATATATTGGACAGAGCCAATGCGAAGTACAAGCAGCGCCATGATCAACACCGGGTGCCACACCACTTCCAGGTGGGCGACAAAGTATGGCTACATTTGCAGAAGGAGCGCCTCACTGGACCTCACCGCAAGCTTCGCCCGCTCCGACACGGGCCGTACACCATCACCAAGGCTGTAGGTAACAATGCCTTCGAGCTTAGTATTCCACCACTGTCGGCACCCAGTCTTCAATGTGGATCGGGTTCGTCCTTACTTTCCACCTCTACCGGACACCTCGGACATTGCAGAACAACTCACACCAACAGAGTTAAACCCAGACTGCATGGAACAGGCCACCACAGATTGTATCATGGACATGCAAATCAATAACACTCACCAACAGAAGATCCAACTATATCGGGTTGTCAAAGCTGGCCAACTCCCGCACCAAGGAAAGTGGTTCACCAGGGACCAAGTTCAGCAGAAATTTCCTCATCTCATGGAGGAACTTAACGCAATGGGGACCATTGCTTCCTAAGGGGGGAGGAATGATCCCGGTGGATATTGGTGGCCACCCACCTATTCCACTTGGCCCCCCACCATTGTCTCTTTCAGTTTTTCAGTTTCGGCATAACTTACTATTTTTAGCAGTTTTTCGGGTCCTGAACTTCCGGAGCCGTTTTGAGGCCCTAAACGACGTTTTTTGGGTATCAAAGCACTAGCGAATTTGTTCATCAAATTTGTCCCGAAAACTGTAGTCCTCGGATAGAGCTTTCTAATGATGTATCATGTGCGTCAAACGGAGATAGTATGCCAAAGTTACGTCCCTGGGAAGTTGAAACACCAATTTACCCAAACGGGGCCCATAGTTTTGGCGCTTCATCTCCTAGGGTTAGGTTTTTGGGATGTTTAGGTTTCTCCATTGTTTCTCAATAATAAATAGGCCCTCGAGCCTCATTGTAACGCAGTTCAGAGGCCTGTAGCCGCCACATCTCTTCTCAGAGATAGCTACCAATGCCCTAGCTAGTTTTATTTCCATTCTGTCTGTAAGCAAATTTCAGTTCTTTGATATTAATGAAATGAAGTGTTATTTCCACTGCATCTATGTATTTATGGTTATGTGTTTATTCTGTTGCGTTCCTGCATAAATCCGGATCAGTGGTATCAGAGCGGTCTGCTTTTTCTCGATCCTTCTTTGCATGTCCCCAACGAGGTCGGGGTATAAGGAGCTAGGGCTTGATCTGGTGGAACCTTTGCAAGACCAGCCTCGCAAACCTCGACGGACACCCATGGGGGACGAAAAGAAAGATGAGGGAGCAGGAGATCCTATCAAAATATTGCTCGAGGAGGCCCTCGAAAAACAAAGGAACGCGATGATGGATAGCTTTGCTCAGATCCTTCAACGGCTGCCCACCGGCGGCGCATCTGCATCCAGTAGCCACTCTGGAGTTGCGACTCTCTTTAAGGTACAAGTAAATTTTGACATTCCCATATTTGAGGGTCAAATAGACGCAGATGCCGTAGATAGATGGTTGAATCTATTAGAAGGATATTTCTCTGTTCATGACTTTTCAGACCGGGAGAAGATTATTTTTGCACTCCTCAAAGCTAACCCCCATGTTAAGGACTGGTGGGAAACCTACTGTGAGAACAAGGACCAGACAGAACCCTCTCTGTTCTCGGCTGTACCAACTTGGAATTCTTTCCGAGACGCCGTCAAGGAACAGTACTATCCCGTGGGAGCTATGAGGACAAGTACATACAATGGACCACGCTGCGACAACAAAGGGATCAAGATGTGCACGAGCTGACGAATCTGTTCCATACCCTGCGCACAAAGTTGGGTATCAAAGATTCAGAGAAACATTTGGTGCTAAAGTATTGCAGTTGTCTGCACAGATACATTCAGGAGGAAATGGAGTTCCTCGACATCTCCTCGCTTGGTACGGCATACCAGTATGCTGCCAAGATTGAGCAGAAATTCAAACAGAAGAAGCGAGACTTTGGATCTGCGAATCAAAAGCAAGGGAAAGGTGCTTCCAAACCGCAGAACAAAGGACAGAGCTAAGGCATGGCGGCTAAAGACAACTCATCGAAGCCACAATAAAATAACAGCATCGCAAAGCCAAAGAAGGACACGGGAAAGTGGTGTGAGTTCCATAAGAGCTCCACTCACAACACAAGTGAGTGTCGGGCCAAGCAGTCGCTAGTGGCCGAGATGAAAGCTTCTGAGTCAGATGCATGCTCCGACTCCGAATCAGAGCCTGAAAAGGGGAATGAAAAGGGGAAACAGATTATTGATGCGGAGCCCAACGCCACTGTTGCCACTACAAAGGTCCAGAAGGAGGAACCGGAAGATCCAGAGGAGGAGGAACGTCTCTTCCACTCCCAGATGTGGGTAAAGGGCTCCCCTGTACAGTTCATTGTCGACAAGGGGAGCCAAAAGAACCTCATTTCAGCAGACGCCGTGAAGCGGTTGGGCTTGCCGACCACAGCTCACCCACATCCATACACCATCGGGTGGCTTCACTAAGGACGAGATCTCCGCGTCAGCCAGCAGTGCCGCCTTCCCTATAGCATCAAGCCCTTCACGGATGAGGTATTATGTGACGTTGCTCCTATTGATGTTTCTGATGTATTATTAGGACAACCATACTTGTGGAAGCGTCATGCTGTGTATGAGTCTCGACCTCGTGCTGTTATTATTACTTTGGGAAATAAGTTGTACGGGATACCAGAGGTACCACCTCCTACGACTATCTCTTTGGTTACTGCAAAACAATGTAGTAAGCTCATTTCCCAAACCAGGAAATTCGTTTTCCTGATGATCCGCCCCCAGGGCAAGAAGAAGACTGTGGCCACGACCTCCAGACAGGGCCCCTCTGCACGACAACAACAAATGGACAAGGTCGTGGAGGAGTACGGGGACATCTTCACCTCACCCACAGGGGTTCCTCTGCACTGCCAGGTCAAGCACCCGATTGATCTGACCCCAGGTGCGCCACTACCCAATGGACCGATCTATCGACGCTCTGTTCTGGAAAACGATGAAATCAAGAGGCAGATTCAGGAGCTGTTGCAGAAAGGTCACATCAGACCAAGTTCATCGCCCTGTGGGAGCCCGATCGTGTTGGTACAGAAGAAGGATGGGACGTGGAGACTCTGTATTGACTATCGGGCGCTGAACAAGATCACTGTCCGGAATAGGTACCCAATCCCACGGATTGATGACCTCCTGGACCAACTCCAAGGTGCAAAATATTTCAGTAAGATCGACCTGAAGTCTGGGTATCACCAGGTACCAATTGAACCCTCTGATGTGTGGAAGACTGCCTTCAAAGCTAAGGAAGGCCTTTTTGAATGGTTGGTCATGCCTTTCGGGTTGACGAATGCTCCCGCAACCTTCATGAGGATGATGGACGATATCTTGCGGCCATTCACCAACTCATTCGTAGTGGTGTACTTGGATGACATTCTGATCTTCAGCAAGACTTGGGAAGAGCACCTTCATCACATCCGACAAGTCCTCCAAACACTGCGGCAACACAAGTAGTGTGCCAATTTGGAGAAGTGCACGTTTGGCATGACCCAGGTTCAATATCTGGGATACATTATTGATGAAAGGGGGGTGCATGTGGATCCAGCCAAGATCCAAGTCATTCAGTATTGGCCAGCCCCGACCACTATAACAGAGCTTCGCAGCTTTCTGGGTCTTGCTAATTTCTACCGCAGATTCGTGTTGGGATTCTCTCATATCACTTGGCCCTTGAGTCAAGTCACCAAAGGAGGAGCGAGAGCAAAATTATTTTGGTCGGAACCTCAACAGAAGGCGTTCAAAGAATTGAAAAATTGCCTCTGTTCTGCCCCAGTGCTCACCTTACCAGACTTGCAGCAGCCATTTGAGATCGAGACAGATGCCTCTCACTATGCTATTGGGGCAGTTCTTACTCAACAGGGACATCCAGTGGCATATCACAGTGAGACATTGTCTGAGACAGTTCGCAAGTATCCCACCTATGACAAAGAAATGTATGCCATTGTGCAAGCCTGTCGACAATGGAAGCATTACATTTTGGGGAAGGAAACAATCATCCACACAGACCACCGGCCCCTGCAGTTCATACAGACACAAGGGAAGTTGCAGAATGATCGCCATCAGAAGTGGTCCACATATCTCAACGCTTCACTCAACATATAGTACAAGAAGGGTAGCACCAATAATGTTGCAGACTGCCTCAGCCGACCACCGATCGTGGCGCTCACCACCGTTCTCAACTCTTGTGGGCACGAGACTTCTGATTGGCCGCTTCTCTATGAGAGTGACCCAGAATTCGGCCACACTTACAAGGCACTCTTGGGGGGCACGCAACTTCCAAAATTTCACCTCCAAGATGCAATTTTATGTCACCTGGGACACCTTTGTGTTCCTTAAAGTGAGCGTGCCAAGATGATATGGGAAGCACACTACAGTCGAGTCGCTGGGCATTTCGGGGTCGAGAAAACAGTAGCAATACTACAGAAGTATTTCTATTGGCCGAACCTTCGAAAGGATGTCGCGAAGCACATCAGATCCTGCACTGCTTGTGCCATTGCCAAACCGACCATCAAGAAGCAAGGCCTATATACTCCACTACCTACCCCTAGTCGACCGTGGGAATCCATCTCCATGGATTACATGTCGGGCCTGCCCTCTACTACGAATGGCAATGACTGTGTTTTCGTGGTCGTTGACAGATTCTCAAAGATGACCATTACATGAACAGAAGAAGAATATCACGCAGTAAGCCATCGCTAAACTCTTCTTGAACGAGTGATGGGTGCACTTTGGGATCCTGCGCCTATGATATCGCATCGAGATAGCAGTTCCTCGCCATTTTGGTCCACCGGTCAATGATGGACACAAAGCTCACTAAGTCCACAATTTTCCATCCCCAAACGATGGCCGTACAGAGGTCGTAAAGAGAATGATTGTACACATTCTGCGATGTACAATCTTAAAGCATCCACGCACATGGGACGAGAGCCTCCCTTAGTACAACATAGTTATAACCGGTTTCCACAAGCCCACTGGCCATAGCCCCTTCGTGGGCTTAGGATCTCCACGACTATGTCCCATCGACGTAGCCATGCCATTTGGTACCGCCAGCGATTCAGCCGCACGTTCGCCGAAGGACAAAGCCAGTAGCTTCATCGAGTGCATTCAACACATCCGCCAACAGTTTCATGATATATTGGACAGAGCCAATGCCAAGTACAAGCAACGCCATGATCAACACCGGGTGCCACACAACTTCCAGGTGGGTGACAAAGTATGGCTACATTTGCAGAAGGAGCGCCTCACTGGACCCCACCGCAAGCTTCGCCCGCTCCGATACGGTCCGTACACCATCACCAAGGCCGTAGGGAACAATGCATTCGAGCTCAGTATTCCACCATTCCTTGGTCTGCACCCAGTCTTCAATGTGGATCGCCTTCGTCCTTACTTCCCACCTCTACTGGACACCTCGGACATTGCAGAACAACTCACACCAACTGAGTTAAATCCAGACTGCATGGAACAAGACACCACAGATTGCATCATGGACATACAAATCAACAACACTTGCCAGCAGAAGATCCAACTATATCGAGTTGTCAAAGCTGGCCAACTCCTGCACCAAGGAAAGTGGTTCAATGGGACTGTCTGGGCCGGAAATTCTCATCTCATGGAGGAACTTAACGCAGTGGGGACCATTGCTTCCTAAGGGGGGAGGAATGATCCCGGTGGATATTGGTGGCCACCCACCTATTCCACTTGGCCCCCCACCATTGTCTCTTTCAGTTTTTCAGTTTCGGCATAACTTACTATTTTTAGCAGTTTTTCGGGTCCTGAACTACCGGAGCCGTTTTGAGGCCCTAAACGACGTTTTTTGGGTATCAAAGCACCAGCGAATTTGATCATCAAATTTGTCCCGAAAGCTGTAGTCCTCGGATAGAGCTTTCTAATGATGTATCATGTGCGTCAAACGGAGATAGTATGCCAAAGTTACGTCCCTGGGAAGTTGAAACACCAATTTACCCAAACGGGGCCCATAGTTTTGGCGCTTCATCTCCTAGGGTTAGGTTTTTTGGGATGTTTAGGGTTCTCCATTGTTTCTCAATAATAAATAGGCCCTCGCGCCTCATTGTAAAGCAGTTCAGAGGTCTGTAGCCACCACATCTCTTCTCAGAGATAGCTACCAGTACCCTAGCTAGTTTTATTTCCATTCTCTGTAAGCAAATTTCAGTTCTTTGATATTAATGAAATGAAGTGTTATTTCCGCTGCATCTCTGTATTTATGGTTATGCGTTTATTCTGTTGCGTTCCTGCATAAATCCGGATCAGTGGTATCGGAGCGGTCTGCTTTTTCTCGATCCTTCTTTGCATGTCCCCAACGAGGTCGGGGTATAAGGAGCTAGGGCTTGATCTGGTGAAACCTTTGCAAGATCAGCCTCGCAAACCTCGACGGACGCCCATGGGGGACGAAAAGAAAGATGAGGGAGCAGGAGATCCTATCAAAATATTGCTCGAGGAGGCCCTCGAAAAACAAAGGAACGCGATGATGGATAACTTTGCTCAGATCCTTCAACGGCTGCCCACCGGCGGCGCATCTGCATCCAGTAGCCACTCCGGAGTTGCGACTCCCTTTAAGGTACAAGTAAATTTTGACATTCCCATATTTGAGGTTCAAATAGACGCAGATGCCGTAGATAGATGGTTGAATCTATTAGAAGGATATTTCTCTGCTCTGACTTTTCAGACGGAGAAGATTATTTTGCACTCTCACAATTTTGCACTCTCAAAGCTACCTCTCATGTTAAGGACTGGAGGACTCAGGGGAAACCTACTGTGAGAACAAGGACCAGACATAACCTCTCTTTGTTCTCGGCCGCATTTCAACTTGGAATTCTTTTCCGAGACGCCATGTCAAGGAACAAAGACTATCCCGTGGGGAGCTATGAGGACAAGTACATACAATGGACCACGCTGCGACAACAAAGGGATCAAGATGTGCATGAGCTGACGAATCTGTTCCATACCCTGCGCACAAAGTTGGGTATCAAAGATTCGGAGAAACATTTGGTGCTAAAGTATCGCAGCTGTCTGCACAGATACATTCAGGAGGAAATGGAGTTCCTCGACATCTCCTCGCTTGGTACGGCATACCGGTATGCTGCCAAGATTGAGAAGAAATTCAAGCAGAAGAAGCGAGACTTTGGATCTGCGAATCAAAAGCAAGGGAAAGGTGCTTCCAAACCGCAGAACAAAGGACCGAGCCAAGGCATGGCGGCTAAAGACAACTCATCGAAGCCACAAGAAAAGAACAGCACCGCAAAGCCAAAGAAGGACACGGAAAGTGGTGTGAGTTCCATAAGAGCTCCACTCACAACACAAGTGAGTGTCGGGCCAAGCAGTCGCTAGTGGCCGAGATGAGGGCTTCTGAGTCAGATGCATGCTCCGACTCCAAATCAGAACCTGAAAAGGGGAATGAAAAAGGGAAATAGATTATTGATGCGGAGCCCAACGCCACTGTTGCCACTACAAAGGTCCAGAAGGAGGAACCGGAAGATCCAGAGGAGGAGGAACGTCTCTTCCACTCCCAGATGTGGGCAAAGGGCTCCCCTGTACAGTTCATTGTCGACAATGGGAGCCAAAAGAACCTCATTTCAGCAGACGCCGTGAAGCGGTTGGGCTTGCCGACCACAGCTCATCCACATCCATACACCATCGGGTGGCTTCACCAAGGACGAGATCTCCGCGTCAGCCAGCAGTGCCGCCTTCCCTATAGCATCAAGCCCTTCACGGATGAGGTATTATGTGACGTTGCTCCTATTGATGTTTCTGATGCATTATTAGGACAACCATACTTGTGGAAGCGTCATGCTGTGTATGAGTCTCGACCTCGTGCTGTTATTATTACTTTGGGAAATAAGTTGTACAGGATACCACAGGTACCACCTCCTACGACTATCTCTTTGGTTACTGCAAAACAATGTAGTAAGCTCATTTCCCAAACCAGGAAATTCGTTTTCCTGATGATCCGCCCCAGGGCAAGAAGAAGACTATGGCCACGACCTCCAGACAGGGCCCCTCTGCACGACAACAACAAATGGATAAGGTCGTGGAGGAGTACGGGGACATCTTCACCTCACCCACAGGGGCTCCTCTGCACTGCCAGGTCAAGCACCTGATTGATCTGACCCCAGGTGCGCCGCTACCCAATGGACCGATCTATCAACGCTCTGTTCTAGAAAATGATGAAATCAAGAGGCAGATTCAGGAGCTGTTGCAGAAAGGTCACATCAGACCAAGTTCATCGCCCTGTGGGAGCCCGATCGTGTTGGTATAGAAGAAGGATGGGACGTGGAGACTCTGTATTGACTATCGGGCGCTGAACAAGATCACTGTCCGGAATAGGTACCTAATCCCACGGATTGATGACCTTATGGACCAACTCCAAGGTGCAAAATATTTCAGTAAGATCGACCTGAAGTCTGGGTATCACCAGGTACCAATTGAACCCTCTGATGTGTGGAAGACTGCCTTCAAAGCTAAGGAAGGCCTTTTTGAATGGCTGGTCATGCCTTTCGGGTTGACGAATGATCCCGCAACCTTCATGAGGATGATGGACGACATCTTGCGGCCATTCACCAACTCATTCGTAGTGGTGTACTTGGATGACATTCTGATCTTCAGCAAGACTTGGGAAGAGCACCTTCATCACATCCGACAAGTCCTCCAAACACTGCGGCAACACAAGTTGTGTGCCAATTTGAGAAGTGCACTTTTGGCATGACCCAGGTTCAATATCCAGGATACATTATTGATGAGCAAGGGGTGCATGTGGATCCAAACAAAGATCTAAGTCATTCGAGATTGGCCAAACCCAACCACTCTAACAGAGCTTCACAACTTTGTGGGTCTTGCTAATTTCTATCACAGTTTCATGTTGGGATTCTCTCATATCACCTGGCCCTTGAGTCAAGTCAAAGGAGGAGCGAGAGCAAAATTCTTTTGGTCGGAACCTCAACATAAGGCATTCAATAAATCATAATCGCTTCTGCTCCAAACCCTGTTCACCTACTGCATTTGCACAGCCTGCTTGAGATCGAGACAAATGCCCTCCGATCATGCTATTGGGGCGCTTCCTTACTGTACATGGACATCCAGCTGGCACCTGAAGACCATATCACAGCGAGACATTGTCTGAGACAGTTCGCAAGTATCCCACCTATGACAAAGAAATGTATTCCATTGTGCAAGCCCGTCGACAATGGAAGCATTACATTTTGGGGAAGGAAACAATCATCCACACAGACCACCGGCCCCTGCAGTTCATACAGACACAAGGGAAGTTGCAGAATGGTCGCCATCAGAAGTGGTCCACATATCTGCAACAGTTTCATTTGAACATCAAGTACAAGAAGGGTAGCACCAATAATGTTGCAGACTGCCTCAGCCGACCACCGATCGTGGCGCTCACCACCGTGTTCAACTCTTGTGGGCACGAGACTTCTGATTGGCCGCTTCTCTATGAGAGTGACCCAGAATTCGGCCACACTTACAAGGCACTCTTGGGGGGCACGCAAGTTCCAAAATTTCACCTCCAAGATGCAATTTTATGTCACCTGGGACACCTTTGTGTTCCTTCAAGCGAGCGTGCCAAGATGATATGGGAAGCACACTACAGTCGAGTCGCTGGGCATTTCGGGGTCGAGAAAACAGTAGCAATACTACATAAGTATTTCTATTGGCCGAACCTTCGAAAGGATGTCGCGAAGCACATCAGATCCTGCACTGCTTGTGCCATTGCCAAACCGACCATCAAGAAGCAAGGCCTATATACTCCACTACCTACCCCTAGTCGACCGTGGGAATCCATCTCCAGGGATTACATGTCGGGCCTGCCTTCTACTAAGAATGGAAATGACTGTGTTTTCGTGGTCGTTGACAGATTCTCGAAGATGGCCATCATGGCGGCCTGTAAGAAGAATATCACAGCAGAAGCCACTGCTAAACTCTTCTTTGAACGAGTATGGGTGCACTTTGGGATCCTGTCAGCCTATCATATCGATCGAGATAGCAGTTCCTCAACACATTTTGGTCCAAATTTCTCCGGTCAATGATGGACACAAAGCTCACTGTCCACGCCTTCCATCCCCAAACAAACATGGCCGTATTGCAGGTCGCCACTGCACGATTGTGCACACCTACGAATGTACAATTCAAAGCATCCACGCACATGTGTATCGAGAGCCTCCTTATGTACAACATAGTTATAACCGGTTTCTCTTCCCATGCTTCACTGGCCATAGCTTGGTCTGTGGACTTGGGATTCCAACCACTATGTCCCATCGACGTAGCCATGCCATTTGCAGTTTCTCAGGCCAATTCAGCTCATGTCCAGTCTGAATTTGACAAAGCAAGTAGCTTCATCGAGCGCATTCAACACATCCGCCAACAAGTTCATGATATATTGGACAAAGCCAATGCCAAGTACAAGCAACTCCATGATCAACACCGGGTGCCACACAACTTCCAGGTGGGCGACAAAGTATGGCTACATTTGCAGAAGGAGCACCTCACTGGACCCCACCGCAAGCTTCGCCCACTCTGATACGGGTCGTACACCATCACCAAGGCTGTAGGGAACAATGCTTTCGAGCTTAGTATTCCACCATTCTCAAGTCCGCGTGGCTCCTTCAATGTGGATCGCCTTCGTCCTTACTTCCCACCTCATCGGACACTCCCTCACATTAACAACTCACACCAACAAGAGTTAAACCCGTAATGTGCATGGAACAAAGCACGGCGTATTGTATCATGGACATGCAAATCAAGAACACTCGCCAGCAGCAGATCCAACTATATCGGGTTGTCAAAGCTGGCCAACTCCTGCACCAAGGAAAGTGGTTCACCAGGGACCAAGTTCAGCCGAAATTTCCTCATCTCATGGAGGAACTTAACGCAATGGGGACCATTGCTTCCTAAGGGGGGAGGAATGATCCAGGTGGATATTGGTGGCCACCCGCCTATTCCACTTGGCCCCCACCATTGTCTCTTTCGGTTTTTCCGTTTTGGCATAACTTACTATTTTTAGCAGTTTTTCGGGTCCTGAACTTCCGGAGCCGTTTTGAGGCCCTAAACGACGTTTTTTGGGTACGAAAGCGCCAGCGAATTTTCTGATAAAATTCGTCCCGACAGCTGTAGTCCTCTGATAGAGCTTTCTAATGATGTATCATATGCGTCAAACGGAGATAGTATGCCAAAGTTACGTCCCTGGGAAGTTGAAACACCAATTTACCCAAACGGGGCCCATAGTTTTGGCGCTTCATCTCCTAGGGTTAGGTTTTTGGGATGCTTAGGGTTCTCCATTGTTTCTCAATAATAAATAGGCCCTCGCGCCTCATTGTAAAGCAGTTCAGAGGCCTGTAGCCGCCACATCTCTTCTCAGAGATAACTACCAGTGCCCTAGCTAGTTTTATTTCCATTCTGTCTGTAAGCAAATTTCAGTTCTTTGATATTAATGAAATGAAGTGTTATTTCCGCTGCATCTCTGTATTTATGGTTATGTGTTTATTTTGTTGCGTTCCTGCATAAATCCGGATCAGTGGTATCAGAGCGGTCTGCTTTTTTTCGATCCTTCTTTGCATGTCCCCAACGAGGTCGGGGTATAAGGAGCTAGGGCTTGATCTGGTGGAACCTTTGCAAGATCAGCCTCGCAAACCTCGACGGACGCCCATGGGGGATGAAAAGAAAGATGAGGGAGCAGAAGATCCTATCAAAATATTGCTCGAGGAGGCCCTCGAAAAACAAAGGAACGCGATGATGGATAGCTTTGCTCAGATCCTTCAACGGCTGCCCACCGGCGGCGCATCTGCATCCAGTAGCCACTCTGGAGTTGCGACTCCCTTTTAAGGTACAAGTAAATTTTGACATTCCCATATTTGAGGGTCAAATAGATGCAGATGCCGTAGATAGATGGTTGAATCTATTAGAAGGATATTTCTCTGTTCATGACTTTTCAGACCCGGAGAAGATTATTTTTTCACTCCTCAAAGCTACCCCCCATGTTAAGGACTGGTGGGAAACCTACTGTGAGAACAAGGACCAGACAGAACCCTCTCTGTTCTCGGCCGTACCAACTTGGAATTCTTTCCCTGACGAATCTGTTCCATACGCTGCGCACAAAGTTGGGTATCAAAGATTAAGAGAAACATATGGTGCTAAAGTATCGTAGTTGTCTGCACAAATACATTCAGGAGGAAATGGAGTTCCTTGACATCTCCTCGCTTGGTACGGCATACCGGTATGCCGCCAAGATTGAGCATAAATTCAAGCAGAAGAAGCAAGACTTTGGATCTGCGAATCAAAAGCAAGGGAAAGGTGCTTCCAAACCGTAGAACAAAGGACCGAGCCAAGGCATGGCGGCTAAAGACAACTCATCGAAGCCACAAGAAAAGAACAGCACCGCAAAGCCAAAGAAGGACACGGGAAAGTGGTGTGAGTTTCATAAGAGCTCCACTCACAACACAAGTGAGTGTCGAGCCAAGCAGTCGCTAGTGGCCGAGATGAGGGCTTCTGAGTCAGATGCATGCTCCGACTCCGAATCAGAACCTGAAAAGGGGAATGAAAAAGGGAAACAGATTATTGATGCGGAGCCCAACGCCACTGCTGCCACTACAAAGGTCCAGAAGGAGGAACCGGAAGATCCAGAGGAGGAGGAACGTCTCTTCCACTCCCAGATGTGGGTAAAGGGCTCCCCTGTACAGTTCATTGTCGACAATGGGAGCCAAAAGAACCTCATTTCAGCAGACGCCGTGAAGCGGTTGGGCTTGCCGACCATAGCTCACCCACATCCATACACCATCGGGTGGCTTCACCAAGGACGAGATCTCCGCATCAGCCGGCAGTGTCGCCTTCCCTATAGCATCAAGCCCTTCACGGATGAGGTACTATGTGACGTTGCTCCTATTGATGTTTCTGATGTATTATTAGGACAACCATACTTGTGGAAGCGTCATGCTGTGTATGAGTCTCGACCTCGTGCTGTTATTATTACTTTGGGAAATAAGTTGTACAGGATACCAGAGGTACCACCTCCTACGACTATTTCTTTGGTTACTGCAAAACAATGTAGTAAGCTCATTTCCCAAACCAGGAAATTCGTTTTCCTGATGATCCGCCCCCAGGGCAAGAAGAAGACTGTGGCCACGACCTCCAGACAGGGCCCCTCTGCACGACAACAATAAACGGATAAGGTTGTGGAGGAGTACGGGGACATCTTTACCTCACCCACAGGGGTTCCTCTGCACTGCCAAGTCAAGCACCCGATTGATCTGACCCCAGGTGCGCCGCTACCCAATGGACCGATCTATTGATGCTCTGTTCTGGAAAATGATGAAATCAAGAGGCAGATTCAGGAGCTGTTGCAGAAAGGTCACATCAGACCAAGTTCATCGCCCTGTGGGAGCCCGATCGTGTTGGTACAGAAGAAGGATGGGACGTGGAGACTCTGTATTGACTATCGGGCGCCGAACAAGATCACTGTCCGGAATAGGTACCCAATCCCACGGATTGATGACCTTCTGGACCAACTCCAAGGTGCAAAATATTTCAGTAAGATCGACCTGAAGTCTGGGTATCACCAGGTACCAATTGAACCCTCTAATGTGTGGAATACTGCCTTCAAAGCTAAGGAAGGCCTTTTTGAATGGCTGGTCATGCCTTTCGGGTTGACGAATGATCCCGCAACCTTCATGAGGATGATGGACGACATCTTGCGCCCATTCACCAACTCATTCGTAGTGGTGTACTTGGATGACATTCTGATCTTCAGCAAGACTTGGGAAGAGCACCTTCATCACATCCGACAAGTCCTCCAAACACTGCGGCAACACAAGTTGTGTGCCAATTTGGAGAAGTGCACGTTTGGCATGACCCAGGTTCAATATCTGGGATACATTATTGACGAAAGGGGGGTGCATGTGGATCCAGCCAAGATCCAAGTCATTCGGGATTGGCCAGCCCCGACTACTATAACAGAGCTTCGCAGCTTTCTGGGTCTTGCTAATTTCTACCGTAGATTCGTGTCGGGATTCTCTCATATCACTTGGCCCTTGAGTCAAGTCACCAAAGGAGGAGCGAGAGCAAAATTATTTTGGTCGGAACCTCAACAGAAGGCATTCAAAGAATTGAAAAATCGCCTCTGTTCCGCCCCAGTGCTCACCTTACCAGACTTGCAGCAGCCATTTGAGATCGAGACAGATGCCTCTGACTATGCTATTGGGGCAGTTCTTACTCAACAGGGACATCCAATGGCATATCACAGTGAGACATTGTCTGAGACAGTTCGCAAGTATCCCACCTATGACAAAGAAATGTATTCCATTGTGCAAGCCTGTCGACAATGGAAGCATTACATTTGGGGGAAGGAAACAATCATCCACACAGACCACCGGCCCCTGCAGTTCATACAGACACAAGGGAAGTTGCAGAATGATCGCCATCAGAAGTGGTCCACATATCTGCAACAGTTTCATTTGAACATCAAGTACAAGAAGGGTAGCACCAATAATGCTGCAGACTGCCTCAGCCGACCACCGATCGTGGCGCTCACCACCGTGCTCAACTCTTGTGGGCACGAGACTTCTGATTGGCCGCTTCTCTATGAGAGTGACCCAGAATTCGGCCACACTTACAAGGCACTCTTGGGGGGCACGCAAGTTCCAAATTTTCACCTCCAAGATGCACTTTTATGTCACCTGGGACACCTTTCTGTTCCTTCAAGCGAGCGTGCCAAGATGATATGGGAAGCACACTACAGTCGAGTCGCTGGGCATTTCGGGGTCGAGAAAACAGTAGCAATACTACAGAAGTATTTCTATTGGCCGAACCTTCGAAAGGATGTCGAGAAGCACATCAGATCCTGCACTGCTTGTGCCATTGCCAAACCGACCATCAAGAAGCAAGGCCTATATGCTCCACTACCTACCCCTAGTCGACCGTGGGAATCCATCTCCATGGATTACATGTCGGGCCTGCCTTCTACTAAGAATGGAAATGACTGTGTTTTCGTGGTCGTTGACAGATTCTCAAAGATGGCCATTATGGTGGCCTGTAAGAAGAATATCACAACAGAAGCCACTGCTAAACTCTTCTTTGAACGAGTGTGGGTGCACTTTGGGATCCCACAGTCTATCATATCAGATCGAGATAGCAGGTTCCTCAGCACATTTTGGTCCAGCCTCTGGTCAATGTTGGACACAAAGCTCACCAAGTCCACAGCCTTCCATCCCCAAACAGATGGCCAGACAGAGGTAGTCAACAGAATGATTGTACACATTCTGCGCATGTACAACTCAAAGCATCCACGCACATGGGACGAGAGCCTCCTCTATGTACAACACAGTTATAACCGGGCTCTCCACAGTTCAATTGGCCATAGCCCCTTTCAGGTGGGCTTGGGATTCCAGCCACTATGTCCCATTGACATAGCCATGCCGTTTGCAGCTGCTCAGGCCGATTCAGCTCATGTCCAGTCTGAAGTTGACAAAGCAAGTAGTTTCATCGAGCACATTCAACACATCCGCCAACAGGTTCATGATATATTGGACAGAGCCAATGCGAAGTACAAGCAGCGCCATGATCAACACCGGGTGCCACACAACTTCCAGGTGGGCGACAAAGTATGGTTGCATTTGCAGAAGGAGCGCCTCACTGGACCTCACCGCAAGCTTCGCCCGCTCCGATACGGGCCGTACACCATCACCAAGGCTGTAGGGAACAATGCTTTTGAGCTTAGTATTCCACCATTCCTTGGTCTGCACCCAGTCTTCAATGTGGATCGCCTTCGTCCTTACTTCCCACCTCTACTGGACACTTCGAACATTGCAGAACAACTCACACCAACAAAGTTAAACCCAGAATGCATGGAACAGGCCACCACAGATTGTATCATGGACATGCAAATTAAGAACACTCGCCAAAAGAGGATCCAACTGTATCGGGTTGTCAAAGCTGGCCAACTCCTGCACCAAGGAAAGTGGTTCACCGGGGACCAAGTTCAGCGGAAATTTCCTCATCTCATGGAGGAACTTAACGCAGTGGGGACCATTTCTTCCTAAGGGGGGAGGAATGATCCCGGTGGATATTGGTGGCCACCCACCTATTCCACTTGGCCCCCCACCATTGTCTCTTTCAGTTTTTCAGTTTCGGCATAACTTACTATTTTTAGCAGTTTTTCGGGTCCTGAACTTCCGGAGCCGTTTTGAGGCCCTAAACGACGTTTTTTGGGTATCAAAGCACTAGCGAATTTGATGATCAAATTTGTCCCGAAAGCTGTAGTCCTCGGATAGAGCTTTCTAATGATGTATCATGTGCGTCAAACGGAGATAGTATGCCAAAGTTACGTCCCTGGGAAGTTGAAACAACAATTTACCCAAACGGGGCCCATAGTTTTGGCGCTTCATCTCCTAGGGTTAGGTTTTTGGGATGTTTAGGGTTCTCCATTGTTTCTCAATAATAAATAGGCCCTCGCGCCTCATTGTAAAGCAGTTCAGAGGCCTGTAGCCGCCACATCTCTTCTCAGAGATAGCTACCAGTGCCCTAGCTAGTTTTATTTCCATTCGGTCTGTAAGCAAATTTCAGTTCTTTGATATTAATGAAATGAAGTGTTATTTCCGCTGCATCTCTGTATTTATGGTTATGTGTTTATTCTGTTGCGTTCCTGCATAAATCCGGATCAGTGGTATCAGAGCGGTCTGCATTTTCTCGATCCTTCTTTGCATGTCCCCAACGAGGTCGGGGTATAAGGAGCTAGGGCTTGATCTGGTGGAACCTTTGCAAGATCAGCCTCGCAAACCTCGACGGACGCCCATGGGGGACGAAAAGAAAGATGAGGGAGCAGGAGATCCTATCCAAATATTGCTCGAGGAGGCCCTCGAAAAACAAAGGAACGCGATGATGGATAGCTTTGCTCAGATCCTTCAACGGCTGCCCACCGGCGGCGCATCTGCATCCAGTAGCCACTCTGGAGTTGCGACTCCCTTTAAGGTCCAAGTAAATTTTGACATTCCCATATTTGAGGGTCAAATAGACGCAGATGCCGTAGATAGATGGTTGAATCTATTAGAAGGATATTTCTCTGTTCATGACTTTTCAGACCGGGAGAAGATTATTTTGCACTCCTCAAAGCTACCCCCCATGTTAAGGACTGGTGGGAAACCTACTGTGAGAACAAGGACCAGACAGAACCCTCTCTGTTCTCGGCCGTACCAACTTGGAATTCTTTCCGAGACGCCGTCAAGGAACAGCACTATCCCGTGGGGAGCTATGAGGACAAGTACATACAATGGACCACGCTGCGACAACAAAGGGATCAAGATGTGCACGAGCTGACGAATCTGTTCCATACCCTGCGCACAAAGTTAGGTATCAAAGATTCAGAGAAACATTTGGTGCTAAAGTATCGCAGCTGTCTGCACAGATACATTCAGGAGGAAATGGAGTTCCTCGACATCTCCTCGCTTGGTACGGCATACCGGTATGCCGCCAAGATTGAGCAGAAATTCAAACAGAAGAAGCGAGACTTTGGATCTGTGAATCAAAAGCAAGGAAAAGGTGCTTCCAAACCGCAGAACAAAGGACAGAGCATGGCGGCTAAAGACAACCCGTCAAAGCCACAAGAAAAGAACAACACCGTAAAGCAAAAGAAGGACACGGGAAAGTGGTGTGAGTTCCATAAGAGCTCCACTCACAACACAAGTGAGTGTCGGGCCAAGCAGTCGCTAGTGGCCGAGATGAGGGCTTCTGAGTCAGATGCATAATCCGACTCCGAATCAGAACCTGAAAAGGGGAATGAAAAAGGGAAACAGATTATTGATGCGGAGCCCAACGCCACCGTTGCCACTACAAAGGTCCAGAAGGAGGAACCGGAAGATCCAGAGGAGGAGGAACGTCTCTTCCACTCCCAGATGTGGGTAAAGGGCTCCCCTGTACAGTTCATTGTCGACAATGGGAGCCAAAAGAACCTCATTTCAGCAGGCGCCGTGAAGCGGTTGGGCTTGCCGACCACAGCTCACCCACATCCATACACCATCGGGTGGCTTCACCAAGGACGAGATCTCCGCGTCAGCCGGCAGTGTCGCCTTCCCTATAGCATCAAGCCCTTCACGCATGAGGTATTATGTGACGTTGCTCCTATTGATGTTTCTGATGTATTATTAGGACAACCATACTTGTGGAAGCGTCATGCTGTGTATGAGTCTCGACCTCGTGCTGTTATTATTACTTTGGGAAATAAGTTGTACAGGATACCATAGGTACCACCTCCTACGACTATCTCTTTGGTTACTGCAAAACAATGTAGTAAGCTCATTTCCCAAACCAGGAAATTCGTTTTCCTGATGATCCGCCCCCAGGGCAAGAAGAAGACTGTGGCCACGACCTCCAGACAGGGCCCCTCCGCACGACAACAACAAATGGATAAGGTCGTGGAGGAGTACGGGGACATCTTCACCTCACCCACAGGGGTTCCTCTGCACTGCCAGGTCAAGCACCCGATTGATCCGACCCCAGGTGCGCCACTACCCAATGGACCGATCTATCGACGCTCTGTTCTGGAAAATGATGAAATCAAGAGGCAGATTCAGGAGCTGTTGCAGAAAGGTCACATCATACCAAGTTCATCGCCCTGTGGGAGCCCGATCGTGTTGGTACAGAAGAAGGATGGGACGTGGAGACTCTGTATTGACTATCGGGCGCTGAACAAGATCACTGTCCAGAATAGGTACCCAATCCCACGGATTTATGACCTTCTGGACCAACTCCAAGGTGCAAAATATTTCAGTAAGATCGACCTGAAGTCTGGGTATCACCAGGTACCAATTGAACCCTCTGATGTGTGGAAGACTGCCTTCAAAGCTAAGGAAGGCCTTTTTGAATGGCCGGTCATGCCTTTCGGGTTGACGAATGCTCCCGCAACCTTCATGAGGATGATGGACGACATCTTGCGGCCATTCACCAACTCATTCGTAGTGGTGTACTTGGATGACATTTTGATCTTCAGCAAGACTTGGGAAGAGCACCTTCATCACATTCGACAAGTCCTCCAAACACTGCGGCAACACAAGTTGTGTGCCAATTTGGAGAAGTGCACGTTTGGCATGACCCAGGTTCAATATCTGGGATACATTATTGATGAAAATGGGGTGCATGTGGATCCAGCCAAGATCCAAGTCATTCGGGATTGGCCAGCCCCGACTACTATAACAGAGCTTCGCAGCTTTCTGGGTCTTGCTAATTTCTACCGTAGATTCGTGTTGGGATTCTCTCATATCACTTGGCCCTTGAGTCAAGTCACCAAAGGAGGAGCAAGAGCAAAATTCTTTTGGTCGGAACCTCAACATAAG
>JAXQQM020091257.1:0-22139 GCA_034641835.2 Pinus albicaulis | reverse complement strand
GAAACTATGGGCACTATACCCACCACTGTCTAGAGATACCATGATATAGGGATGCCTTACATGCGATCGAGAGATCCTATCAAGAGGATCCCTCGATCCAGTTTGTCGGCAATGAGGCTCATACCATCCTATACTTACAAGAGGAGCATAGGATTGTAGAAAGACCCCCGGTAATGCCCATTATACGTTGTACGCTATGCGATGAACGTGGCCACTACCTCAAAGAGTGCACAGCCTTGGAGCTCATTCACATATGGTATCCAATTGAAAGGGTTTACTACATGGGACTACGGGCAGCACAATTCAGATGCCCATTATACACTGACAATCACCTGTTGGAGGATTTTTACTACATACCTTGCTTCTAGGTAGCCCTTGCTAGCCTCTGCTCAGCCATTGTCCGCCTTTCCCAAGAAGATTACATGGATGTCGAGTCCACAAGAAGCCCCATGACCCAAGCGGATGAGATGAGCACATCCATCATGTTCTTGAAAGCCGAAGAACAACCCACTAGGGAACTCCTAATTACCCCCAACCGTACTTCACAACGACAACCAACATGTACATTATGCAAAAATATAGACCATGCAGTCATCCATTGCCCTGATTTAGCAGCCTTTCGGCACTGGTTCCCCATCAGACCTCAAACTGAACTCAACGAAACCTTCATATCAAGTATATTTTGCCAAATATGTCAGGGTAATCATTATGAGTGACATTGTACTTATGCCTCGCAAATTCGTCCCACTATTGACATGATTAATTCCATAGAGAAGAGACAGGACGACCTCCAGGAATGGCATAAAAAGTACATCATCGGGTCAATTTCCCCCCCGCAATGGTGTATCAAGCTTGATAAGACAACACACCACCAAAGCATAACCTCGGCCAAGCCTAGGATAACATGCGGCCTATGTGATCTGAATGATCACCGAGTCAACCAATGCAGAGAACTCAAGCCCCTTGAAAAAATTCTCCGCATAGTCTCTTCTCTCCCTCAAAAAATTCTCTCTAATCCAGAGAAGATCAAGCACACTTATTGTCGGATTTGCTCACAATTTCATCATACGTTTAAGTGTGTACATCTCCCCAAGCTGAGAGCATCACGAGCTGCATTAAGTCTACATTGCACCAAAGAGGTAGACACGTCTAAGCCAATGATACAGAAATGGAGACAAAAGACAACCTCTTCTACAACCGACCCTTTCAAAGAATCCACGTCAAGAACAAAGAGTAGCATAGAATCCCACACCATCTACTTCGTTGGCTCAGTGACACCATGCACCATCTACACTAGCCAAAATCACGTACCAGAGTCATGCCCGCTAATGGAATCATTCAGGCACCGCTATTGAAGGCACAATTTCCACCTACCAGAAATCGACCATCCTAGCGGGGAACCCAACCTTGCACCCATAAAGAATCCCATTACGGAGATTCTTCCCCTACCAAACGCTGATGATACAATCCACCATATATTATTTATATTAGCTCATATTGGCAATAGGGTTAATGCCTCACCCCTTTCCCATAATTTCCACCATATTCCTATCGCAAAAGACCAAGGTGCCTTGCGCTTTTGCATTGATTTTCACAAAATCCCAAATTTACATGCTGCCATTGAACTTCTCAATGACACCCAGCCTCTAGAGGAGCACTTAGTACAACTAGAGCTTGTCGACGAAAATCGATGACTGTCGTTGCAGCACAATGAGGCCCACAAGAAAAGATTTAAAGCGTCATTCAACCGCCACATCACTCCTTGCTCGTTTACCGAGGGAGAACTAGTCCTCTGCTATGATGTCACAAAAGAAGCAATAGGGCCAGGAGAGTTTGAAACTTGTGGAAAGGACCCTACATCACCAAACACTACCTCCGACAGGGGGCATACATCTTAACGGAACCGGACAAGACTTGCCTCACTAACCTTGTCAACGGCCTTTACCTCAAGAAGTTCTACCCATAAGGGCCCTAGCACCCCGTCCCTTAGAGTTAGAGTACACAAGAAGCCACCCAATCAAATTTTTTTGACCCAAAGACTTATTTAAAAGTGTTCAAAGTATCACCATGGATCACCAAAGCGAACCCTATTTCGGGTTTGCCGATGGAGCATCAAGATGGTCTGAAAATTTAGCTTCAGCCGCCTAGGTCATTTACCACCCTGACCGATCACCACTATTTGCAAATGGTGTGTGTGTATTGGCTCAGAAACAAACAATTAGGCAAAATATGACGTTGTCATCGGACTTATGTGTGATGCCCTCCATCGGGGCAGTCTCCATATGCATATCTACCTTGATTCACAGTTAGTAGTATCACAACTAAACCAAACATTTGAGACAAGAGATACACATATGTTTAGAAAATATTGGTGTGCCAAAATATTAAGGAGACAATTTGATTACATTACATTTTCACATGTACCAAGGAGTCAAAACCAAACAATTGATCGCATAGCTAACAGTATCCTAAACTGGAATTCATCTCGAGTAAAACATCACACATAAAACCAAAAAAAAAAACAAATAGGCATCCATCAGCATAAAAAAACACATAAACTGAAGCAGGTGATACATCATGTAGAGCACAAAAAACATCTCTCATATATATATAAAAAAATATGTATATCTGAGTACAAAAATAGTGTCATTGGCCCACTGGCCAGCCCAAAGATACAAAATTTGTGAAAAATAAGGGAAGCATCATCATAACGGGTGCTTTCCCTGTGTACAAAACTGCTCTAGGGGGGCGCACCCTCAAGCGGGGCACTTGGACCCACCACTGCTTCTGGTACCACCACCAGAGCTGCTGTTGCCACCAAAATCACCACCAGACATAGAGTGGGCCGATAATCCCTCTCGCAGGCCATCACTGTCTCTAACCAAACCTCCTCTAAGTCGTCCATGAAACCTCGAGTAGGCATACCCTGGGTCAAGCGGTCCACTCAACCCCGGAAGTCCTCAAGAGTAGCCATCTGAGCTGTCAGTACTGCATTGTGTGCCTTAGCCACAACAACACGAGCTTGGTTGGCTGCAACCTCTGCAGCAGCCGACCTGCTACCCTCACTAGAGGGGCTAGCACCATCTCCGTCAAGTCCACCGGCACCACCGCTTGGTCCACCTGCATCACCTCCTCCCTGACCACCTCGAGGTCGTAGCAGAGGATCATGACCCACTAGTCGGGCCACGAGGTGACCTACCTCGCCAACATCTGCAGGAGTAACTAAAATAATTTTGGTGTCGATAGAAAAACACATAAGTACGTAAATACTCAAGAAAATGCAGAAAAAATATAACACATACCTGCAGGTCCCCAAACATAACCAAAAGGGAGACCCATGTCTGGATCACCCTAGAAGTCCATCCCCGCATACGGGTATGGAAAGAAAATTTGTGGGTTGGCCTCAAACCAGGCCTTTGTCGTGGCATTCCAATAACGCCCCACCATGCCACCACCGCCTCGTGACATCACTGGAGCCCACCTCCTCATCCTTGGTCCCCCAATGGGCACTGCCACCACCGGCCTCAGCAGCACCACCCGCTTGTACATGATGCTGCATAAGATACTGTCTTACGTAAAAGACTTCGATCCACGTTGGACCGTGTTCAATTGTGACACCATACCATCAAAACAGAATTGGGCGAAGTCAAATAAATTCCCGAACCTCAACCGACACAAAACTCCAACTTGCGGGCCAGACGCCCAATGTGGAGCAAACGACCCCGCCAATCATACGATCACTGCCAGAGCACATCGCTCTACCACATATGTCACTGATGCAATGCTGATGCATCCCTCGGTGAAAGGTACCCCTCCATAATGGCACCTCCAGAATCTATCTAGGTTCACTCTCCTAGAGGAGAGCGAGTATCTTGAAGCCTCCCACTGAGGCAATAACCTGGTCACAAAGTAGATATCCGTCTCGAGACGGATCACCAAGTTTTCCCCCCACAACACGAACATGTTTCACCTCCTATGCCAGTGATGTCTAATGTAGCGTAATAAACGGTCCTGCGACTACAGAAACTCATTTTCAGCAAATTTCAGAAGGCCCCATGTGGCCAACTGATGTCGTGCCCCTGCATCAAGAGCTAGAGCGGTCCGGATCTCGGGCCAATCCTGCTCTCTCCAAATCAACCTGTCATCAATACAGACACCCATTAGTACAGAGAAAAACATCAAAAATAGACAAAAATAAAAAAACTCTGTCACCCTGGCCTTTGCGCGCCTGTCCCTCAGACAGGCGTGCCCTTGCACGCCTGTATTCTTCACAGGCACGTCTGTGCGCACAAAAAGAAGAGAACAACATGCCCTCGTGCGCCTGTCCCTCAGAATTGCACGCAAAGAATGCGCTCTTTTGCCTAGATCGCCCATGTAATCTAGGGAAAAAGTCACTCTGAGGCCGTACAAACCCAATTTGTACGGCCCCCGGCAACATCAACCTGAAAAAATTAAAATGCAGGACATCATGAAAGTTACCTCGACATAATATCACTAGTCCCTGGTACATGAGCTGAACGTAATGGCAAGAAAGGTTCTGCAAGCACCTCTGATCTCTAAAAACTCAGCAAGTACAAATGAATAGGATTAGGGCCATAATCCCCTATTTATCGCCCTTTTAAAAAAATTTGGAGGTCCATAACAGGAGATCAGAAGGTCTATTCTGCGAACTGTAAGTTGCACCATCATTAGTATGCCATGACGAGTGAAAGTGACGCCACACATTTGCTTTCCAGGAAAAATAAATTTTCAGTGCCATTAGGTATGCCCTCTCCCATCTTCCTTTTTAATGCTCGTGCCTTTCAATAATATTTGATGAAAAGAAGATGCTTTCACTTGAGGTAGTTGTTTTTACAGGAAGCACCCGCAAACCATTTACAACACCATCCACTGAAGGTCCCAGAGCTGGTATCATTCTACCCTCAGCATGATAGAGTCCCAGAAAACTTGGCATATCCTGACAGCATTTCTCCATCATAAATAAACCATAAGGTCCTCATATCCGACCATGTTTATCATCACCTCAGCCTGCACATGATAAACATCTGTGTTGGTCGGTAGAGCCTCCCCTCCATGGTGCTCGTCACCCCAAGTAGACCATATATCATAGCAAAGGTGACAGCATGGCCATACCTCTTCAGTCCAAGAAGCACCTCGTGCCCATCCATTCATCATGCATAAGGTCAAGTTTACCATATAATCAGACACTATCTTCCCAGACGACCAGGTTGTACAAGTAGATCGAAAGCACACCTCCGCGCATCGCATTAATCCCATCTGCAACATTTCTTCATTTGCTTCATCAACTCGACACATGAGACCAACCAATGGGACCCCCACCCCCAACAAAACACCATCCTCAAACCTTCAGTGAGCAAACACTTTCATGTTTTGGGGTACCCGTATCTGTGTTTTGTAAGAACCAAAGCTCATTATCTTATTCTTTTGGTAAGTGTACAAAGACTGCAAACGGTGCACTTCACCCCTTCACCCTCATATTTCATCTTTTCTCCCATGGTAGCAGTCCCTCATTCCCCTTGGTCAGATATTTCACCCACACATACTCACCATCATGATATTCATAGCCAGGTTTACACCCGCCCTGGAAGTCCTACCGACTCCAGGGATTTTCCCTTCATAAATAACTATGACTGCCTCCAAGATGCTAAACTATACTTCGACCTCGGGCCACTGAATCCCCATCATCAGTTTTCGGTCTCCTCTCACCAACATGCCTATGTTAAACCCATCACATCAAGTTCCTCGAACCCTCAGGCCAGCGACCCATGGTTCGATTAAGGCTTCCTTTTTGTCGACCTTGACACCTATTTTCCAAAAAGGAAGCGGTACCTTGGATCACCCCTCCCCATGCAAAGGGGTATCCTCGGGTGGCACTGTGGGAGACATCATTGTCCACAAATGTCATCAATCCTCCTAAAATTCAACTACAACAAAAGCTTTCATGTCAAGATGGTATTGTACCTTACAACCATTGCACTTTGATCAGATCCGTCGAAGACTCGTGCCTCCATAAGCGTCTCTATCAACAATGCTTACACGGGAAGGTCCCAACCAGTACATATGCATACATTGCGTAGCTATATGCCGTACCAAGTTTACGCATATGGGTACCACATTCCACCCATCGTCAAATAAAAAATTCCCCTGAGGGCATCAACAGTCGTCGTCAACAACCGCCAGCATCACTACCATAGTAGTGATGTATACAGCACATGTATATGTCAATTTTGTTTAACTAGCCATAGCATCACGAGCATGGGACATGCCCACCTCATTGAAATTTTTTATATATGTTGTATATTTTGTTTGCTTGCAGGGGTCCCTTAGGCCATGGTCATCTCGGAAACATTGCAAGGTGTTGTCAATTCCAAGATTCATGCAAGTCTCTCTCTCTCTCTGCTCACGATACATAAAAGAAACTATAATGTATTTTGGCTATACAGTCCTTCCTAGACCTCACACATTAGGGGGAAATTGTTAACACTGGAAAATCATACAGCAGAAGATGACATTAATTAATGTTAGGCCAAAGGATTTACAGGTCAGGAAGACATTATGGAATCAAGAAAGTATTTAAAATCTCTAAGGTTTTGAGAAAATAAAATTTTAACTAGTATAAAATGCTAATTGTGTGCTTTATCCTTCGAGAAGAGTGCCTTATGCGCACCTTTTTGCCCGATAAGTGCGCATTCCTGAAAGTGGAAAAATGTCGCTTTCCGAGACCACACAAAGCAAAGGATAGTTTCTCCTTACATGAAGCTGCCTAAGGACAACCACCATCGCCCCCTTAGACATTATGTGAGCACACAAAAGAATATTTGGAGCACACAATGGAATCATACCTCTCCCTTGGGTCACCATCCATCATGTACCAAGGGAGGGAAGGAGGATTTGAAATCCTCTATATAAAGCCACCAAGAGATGAATAATGGGTGATCACATTGTTATGCTGGCCAGAATTTCCCAAGAAATACCAGCAGTGTGTGACCTAGAGCTAGAGATAGAGTGGACTTGATTGTTGGCCACCCAACAATCCTAGTCCATCACAGCAGAGAGAGAGGGAGACTGCATCAAAGGCAGAGCTTGGAAAAACAACATCCTTGCATTGGGACCTAGAAACATTATCTAGGGGCCCTTTGGCAAGTGGGTAAAATTTCTTCCCAATATCAAACGTTTAATAAGAAGAGGCCTAGAGCCATCGTTTGCATTATTATCGGTTTGAATCTCTTCAATAGCTTCTGTATATTTGTTTTTTAGTTTCTATTTTAATTTGAGAATACATTTGCATACGTTTTCCTCTATATTGTCTGCTTTTGAGCTCCACCACTTTCTGCTTGTTACCAATAGTTTATAGGGGTAGACCACACCCTTTAAACTGGTGCGATTTCATACACACGTGCTTCAAATCCACCACAATAGTGGGCCAGGTTTAAGTGTCCCACAAATTCACCATCATCCGGCAGGGAAATTGGCTCATGAAAACGGGAAAAATTGTGGCCTAGTTAATTTTCCCAATAACCATTATTTTCGTTAAAATAAAAAATAAATAATTCATTTTAAAATAACGAAAAAATATTAAAAAAATAAGGGTGGTGGGCCATGACCCCCGCCACCCCCGTTGGATCCGTATTACATAACAATAATTAAATATTTGGGGCAACGGGCCATGACCCCCGCCAAACCCCATGGTGTAACCACCGCACCGTATACATAAACATTACAAACCAACCAAAAACCACATAATGGAGCAAAACCAACGAATGTGGTTGGAAGTTTTAAAATAGTCAACGAATTACATATTTGGATGGTGTATATATATATATATATATATATATATATATATATATATATATATATATATATATATATATATATATCCCGTGGAGCGCAGGTTAAACGAACATACATATGTGGTGGCCCAATGTTTTAACACCACGTGGAGGGGAGCTGGTGGGTTTTGAACCCGCCCAGCCCACAAGGGGCTGGACCCCAACGGGCGGTTGCAAATCAAACTACAACAACATTCCAAACTATATTATAACAAAAACATTACAACATTTAATATGCAGTTATGTATTAAAACCAAATGCACCCAGTTAAAACCCAATGATTATATGAAACACATCTATTTCTGGCATGGGCGAGATTCAATCCCCCGACCCTATTCCTATTATTACATAGTCTTAACCAACAACCCAACGAGCTGTCTTTGAAAACTCCACCTACCATATAGTATATAAACCCGAATTCACAGAGCATCGGGGGGTAGAACAGAGGCAGAACAGAATGAAACGGAGGAGCCTGAGAGCCAAACATAGAACGGGGTTCCATACAGTGGAACCATGACATAGTTCTAGGAGGCAAAATGATGGCATGGATTTCGAGATAGAGAATATTCCTTTGATGCTCCAAAGATTCTTTGGGAGGTAAAATTTCTCTTTGTCAAAATGCATTCAAGTTTACAGTCATTTTTCTCAGATTTTCGTAAGGAACGCACTAGCAAGGTCAGATTCTCCTTTTGAGCAACGTATTTATAGATTCCCAGCAAAAGATATGCTTCTAGAATCTTGAGGGAATCTCACAGATTCCTTTGAGGCTGAAATTCGCCGGAGTCAGAATGAGGTCAACTTTATACTCATTCTTCTCAAAATTTCCCAAGGATCTCAATGGTGAGGTCAGATTCCTGTTTTGAGTTGTAGATTTCCAGTCAGCCGTGGAGTAGCATATTTGAGGAATCTAGGGGCCAGATTTTGACAGTGTTAGAATTCAGAAAATTGACAATCGATCCTACACCTCTCGGCGACATGAATCCAACGTTGTAGTCATATTTTCCATATGAGTCGTATATTTTTTGGCGATTTTCCATGTTGGGTCAATAGTGTCATACTACATAGTGTGGGAAATCGGTTTCATATCATTCGACTCCACGATTTCGATGGTGCATTTAGACCTAGCAACTGAGCAACCTATTCTTCAGCCAACATCAGAGTTGAGGTATATGCAGTGTTGTTTCCATGTACTTCATTGGTTATTATTGTGAGATGTTTTATGTCATGTCGATTCCTACTTGATTTATGATGCGGAATCTTGATGTTTATGTCGTGTGATATATATTCATCATGAATGGTCATTTATGTTCTAATATCCCTTTGTTTCCTTGATGGCGAGATACTCTTTGTCACCATGTGTGAGGTTGTCATGTGTATTGGAGGTTTGTTATGAGTGAGAGTTTCTTGTAGCAGAAGGTCTCGGGGAGAGACTTTGCCACTCATGCAAAGGACACATTTCCATGTATGACAAGGGAACAACTTCCATGTACATCATCACCATTTCCAGCACCAAATGAAGCGGCCAACACCATCAAGACACAGAGGCCCGGAGACATAGTCCACACTGGACGAACTCCGTTATTAAACATCTTGTGTTTTTTTGTGTGATTGTTGACATGATTTCCTCTTAATTATATCTACATATGTGTCCATTAATGCTTTGATAAAATGCAATTCTAATACATATCAAAAGTAAAATATCATGGGTAAATCTAGTAGCAGACGGGCCCAGATCAAGTGGTATCAGAGTTGTCTTCTTGCTGATGCGAATTGCGAGCTTGAACAACAATTGAATGTGTAGCAATGGAGGTGGCAAAGGCATGTATGAGGCCATGCTCATGATGTACAAGATGGTACAAATGATGTATGAAGCTTATGAAAGACAAGAGAAATAAGAAGAAAACATTTATTCTAAATCCACATCTTCCAGGGAATATTCATCGCCCTCACTATCTTCTCATCATTCAAATGAGGAGCTCAACTATAGCTTTCAAGCAGATAACATTGAATTGAAAGTTCTTCTATGAGAGGATAAAGAAGATAAGAAAAGAGTGCAACTTCTTTTGCAAGCCGCAGAGGCAGCTTTGGAAGAACTGAAGCGCAACGACCAGAGCCTTCAAGCAAAGGATGTTGAATTAATGAGGCTTCTCCAAGAAGAGAAAGAAGAGAAGCAGAGATTGCAGCTTCAGTTGCGAGTCATGAAAGAGGCTTTGAAGGAATTGAAATGCAACAAAGGCTTGAAGAAGCCATCATCACATGTATCTGAATCGACGTCTGAGGTAAAAAATGTTGATGTTTCTTCAGTTTCCTCTTCACATGCTATATTCTGTGGGAAATGTGGAGATAACCATTATAGGAACTGGCATGCGACTCCTCACCAAGATGGTATATAAGGGAGGAGGACTTGGTGTCAATGGCCAAGGCATGATTTAGCCATTGGAGGTTGTGCAGAGACCTCGATTAGTGGGTTTGGGGTAAACTAAATGACAGTGCTCGAAGGTGTCAGAATCTTCCAGTGCATGGTTGAAACCATTGGGGAAAGAGATTGATGGGAACACTTCACCATCATCCTATGACAATGCACATGGCAGTGAAAGAGTGGAGCCTAAGCTCTTATCACCATGATTGTACCCAAGATGACCAAGAAAGTTATATCAAGTCTCGATAATCTAGTGTTCATTTTTATTACAAGCATGTCGCTAATAATAAACATAGATTATGGCATCAAAAAACATGTAGTTTTTGTGGATTACATAACCATGTATTTGCTGAGAGTTGGAAAAGAATGGCAACACAAAAGAGGATGAGGCATAAAATGCCTTCTTCATCGCAAGAAAATAAGAATGTAAAGCAAGTCTAGAGGATGAAGACTCATCACAGTCATTGCGATAGAAGTGGCCATCAAAGAGCCATGTGTTGGAGGCTCCATCTACAACAATGCCTTAAGGACAAAACATCAGTACAGGAATCGATTGAAACAACGGTTCGACAAGAAAAAGCACCACAGAGAGATGACCCATTCATTTTGATAAGTGAGAGATGGTTTTTCTAGTTTGGTAGTGTGTCTAGCCTTACTTTGTAAATCATATGTTTCCATTTTAAAGTGTCAAAGTGATGATGTGTTTTCCATCACTTATGATGCAACAATGAAATTTGGCCTTGTATTGATAGTTGGGGTATTGTTTCCATTTTAATGTAAACTTGACCATCGAGTATGTGTTATAAACTCATGGCAAGTGTATGGGATGCTTAGGTCCTAGTCGGTCATGTAATTAAGCATGTAATTTGCAAAATATTGTACTACAAGTTTGAAGAGGATGCAGGTGTCAGCCCATCGCTTATGGTTCAGAAGGACGAAGGTGAAGGAGAATGAAGGGTGACCTTTTAGGACACTTGTGGCACAAACAAGGTACAAAGAAGCTGAAGATTATTTTCATGCTTTTGGTGGACCAAAAGCTCCTCAGTGGGGAGGATTCATCCAGGTGGCTCTAGACACCCTCATGAGACCTAGAGGGTTGATGTTAGGTCAATATTCAAAGTGGTCAGATGGCTCTTGAACCAAGTTCGAGTTGAAGTACTCGTCTCCCTGATTCCAACAGTGTGAACGGATCTCCAATTCAAGCCCGTATGGAAAAGTTAGAGAAATTTAAAGTTTTGGTCAAATTTGGGTAGTGGGTCAGGTTTAAGTGTCCCACAAAGTCACCGTCAACTAGTAGGGAACTTGGCTACCAAAATGGGAAAAATTGTGGCCCAGTTAATTTTCCAAATAACCCTTATTTTCATTAAAATAAAAAATGAACAATTTATTTTAAAATAACGAAAAAATATTAAAAAAATAGGGGTGCAGGCCATGACCCCAACCACCCCCGTTGGATTCGTATTACATAAAAATTATTAAATATTTGGGTCAGCGGGTCATTACCCCTGCCGAACCCCAAAGTGTAACCACCACACCGTATACATAAACATTAGAAACCAACAAAAAAACCACATAATGGAGAAAAACCAACGAATGTGGTTGGCAGGTTTAAAATAGTCAACGAATTACATATTTGGATGGTATATATATATATATACATATACACCAATCCCGTGGACCACAGGTTAAACCCACATATATATGTGGTGGCCCAATGTTTTAACACCACGTGGAAGGGAGCTAGCGGATGTTAAACCTACCCAACCCACGAGGAGCTGGCCCCCAACAGGCGGTTCCAAATCAAACTACAACAACATTCCAAACTATATTATAACAAAAACATTACAACATTTAATATGCAGTTATGTATTAAAACCAAATGCGCCCAATTAAAACCCAATGATTATATAAAACACATCAATTTTTGGCATGGGTAGGATTTGATTCCCCTACCCTATGCCTATTGTTACATAGTCTTATCCAACAACCCAACGTGTTGTCTTTGAAAAATTTTCCCACCATATAGTATATAAACCCGAATTCGCAGAGCACCGGGGGGAAGAAAGAAGGTAGAACGTGCTGGAATATATTATATTCCTTGGAAGGTAATAATGTCTTTGTATTATTTCGTAACTTGAATACAAACTTATGTAAAAGAGTAACACATTATATCACATATTCATTATGGCATAGTATACTATTGTACCCATTTATTATATAAAGAGGTGTTATTTTGGAGAATTATATTATCCCACATTCAATATGTGAGAGTAATTCCTCCACTTCTCTGGGTATATAATAGGGTCAAGGGAGCATTTTTGATATGGATCACATCTCATCTTGTGCTTATACTATTATTTGTATCGGTTTATTTGTAGTTTCTCTCTTTGTAAGATTGCAGGAGATTTCTGGAGATAATCGAAGACAACCTTCCCCTGGACGTAGCCCAATTGGGTGAACCACGTATATCTGTTGTATTATTTTTCCTTGTTCTCTTTTTGTTCTTATTTATATGTTGATATGTTGTTGGTTTCTTAGATAGATAGCTAGTTTAGTAGATCTAATATTCTCACATGGTATCAGAGCCATGGTTACTATGATATAATATCTTCTTTGAATTTAACCATCAACACGCGTCTTCATTTTTTATTATTTGGGAACTCATTTTTTTGTAGATTTGATTTCTATCTGGTAGCCATTAGGCTTCTCTTTAGATCTGGGCATGATTCTACATATTTGAGATTTTTTTTCTCATAACCCTAACTTTGTTGTGTAGTTTTTTTTTGCAGATTATTTTTCAAGGGGCTCTTGATTGTTTTTCTATAACATCTATATGTTTTTTGGATTTTCAAGGGGTTCTTGATTGTTTTTCTGTAATATCTATATGTTTTTTGAATCCTCATAAAGGAGATCTATCTTCCTCTTGTAATATTCAGTTACGACAGTTACGACATTTTTTGTTTTTTACAGGGAAAAATATTAGTAGACTGAGGGTTCAGATCAAAATTTTAGCCACATTGGTTGATGCAGAGTGGCTATGCCATTTCCGAAAATTGGTTATAATAAGCATTTGGAGCATTATTGAGTATTTTTTTTCCACCTGACGTTTTTGTTAGATATGTTACCTTTTGTGCATAATTTCCCAGAAAAGAGTAGATATTTGGGTTCCTCTTACCGAGCTACCCAATTTCAAAAAAAAAAAAAACAACTCACACGGAGTGCCAGAAGCAAAGTTATCGCTCATTTAAGATTGGTATTTTTTTCAGGTTTTTTGGTGATGACAAATGAACTGAAGAAATTTACAGTTTTCAATCCACTTTATCTCTTGTAATTTCTTGTATTTGGGTTTATATTTATTGTCAAAATTTCTATCATTATGACTTCAGAAGTATCTTATGTTCCTAAACTTATCGACTCTAACTATATTGCATGGAAAAGGAAAATGATTGATGTTCTCAGGAGTAAGAATCTATTGAGGTTGGTTAATGGTGAACACAAGAAACCTACAGATGCTCAAGACTTGATTAAATGGGAAGAAAATTTTGATCAAGAAAGAGGGCTCATTGGTCAAACGATTTCAGATGGTCTTCAGGTATGTATTGAGGCAAAAGACAACCCAGTTGAGGCATGAGAAATTATTGCTTATTTATTTGATAAATCTGATAATGTTTCTGCTTATTACCTTGAAAATAAGATTCATGAGTTATATCCTACTAATTTTGATAGAGTAGAATTATATCTTGCTAAATTGAAAACCTTAAATGAAAAGTTAAATAATTTTGGTAAAGATTACAAGAAGACAGACACTGCTCTTATCATTCTTGTAGAAAACAAATTGCCATCTTGTTTTGACATGTTCATCCAAACTAGGAATAGAGCTCTTGAATTGTCTCAAAGTACCATGAAACCTACTTTTGATGATTTCTGTAAAGGGTTGATAAATGAGCAAGAAAGGTTGATTTCTTCAGGAGAAGTCTCACCTAATAAAGCTCTTATGGCACATAATAAAAATCTTAAGAAAATTTTTAATAATAACAAAGGCTCTTGTTTACACACTTCTAATCATACTAATAATAATGGTCATGCTTTTCATGCACATAATGAAAATAGTAAGAAAAAAAAGGTGTATGATCCTTGTAAGCATTGTGGTAAAACTAACCATCTCGAAAAGAATTTCTTTAAAGGGAAACATTAAACAAGAAAAATTCTAATGAATCTCAAGTAGCTTTATGTGCATCTATTGTTTCATCTAATAATTCTTCTTCTAATGTGGAATGTATAATGGATTCTAGCGCTTCTAAACATATGACTGGTAATGCTTCTTTATTTACATCTTATGATACTATTAAGCACTCATCTCAGAAATTGTCTATTGGTGATGGTAAGAAACTTTCCATAATTGGTTCTGGTAATATTAATGTTGCTAATGGTCAATTGGAAGATGTTTTTCATGTTCAAAACATGCCCATCAACTTACTTTATATTTATCATGCATGCCAGAAAGGTTTTAAATTTGAAGCTTGGCCCGATAAATATGTTCTTAAAGATATCAACCAAAATTACAAAGTAGCTTCTTCTGGCCTCGTTGATCATACAACTGGTTTATATAAATTTGTAGGTTTTAATTCAACTAAGAGACAATCCTTTTATTCCTATGTTGCTAATGTTGATGAACTAAGTAAATTATGTCATGAAAGATTGGGTCACTTGAATTATGGTAAAATGAAAATACTAACTAAAATGGTTCATGGTTTGCTTAATATCTCTTCTACTACTAGTGTTTTTGAAGGACGTGTTCTTGGTAAACATCATAGAGAAATGTTTGACAAAGGTAAATTCTAACGTGCTAGAGAACCTTTTCAATTAATTCATAGTGATATATGTGGTCCTCTTGAAGTTCCTTCAATATCCCATGCAATTTATTTTCTTACCTTTATTGATGACTTTAGTAGAAAATATTGGATTTATGTTTTGAAAAATAAAAGTGAAACATTTGTAAAATTTCAAGAATTTAAATCCATGGTTGAAAATGCATCTGGTGAGAGTATTAAAACTTTGTGATCTGATAATGTGGGGGGGGAATTTGTTAAGAAATAATTTGATGCATATCTATCTAAACATTTTATTCAACATCAAAAGACCGTTCCTTACACACCTCAACAAAATGGTATTGTTGAAAGGAAAAACAGAACTTTAGTTGAAATGGCTAGATGTATGCTTTATTCTAAAGGACTACATAAGAAATTTTGGGCTGAAGCCATCTATTGCACTAATTTTATTTTAAATAGAGTTCCTAATAAATCTATTAAGAATTTTACCCCTCAGGAAAAATGGAATGGACGTAAACCGGATATTAGTAATTTTAATGTGTTTGGTTGTGAATGTTAGGCTCATATTCCTAATGAAAAGCGGAAAAAGTTAGAACCCAAATTTCACAAGTGTATCTTCATTGGTTATGATGAGAATTTCAAGGCTTATATGTTGTTTGATCCTTCTAATAAAAGTTTCATAATCAGAAGGGATGCTCAATTTCATGAAGTCTCTTCCCCGCCTGAGTCCTTAGAAACTCATGTTACCCTGCATTTACCAATATCATCTGTTACTCCTATTCCTGTTACTCCTTTTTCCAGTTTTGTGCCTTTTATTGATCTTGATTCTTCCTCTCCCTCAAGTATTCCACCTGAAACTCATGAAGCTCCTGAAGTGACTCATGTTCCTTCTATTCTTCCTATTTGGGCTCCGAAAACCATTGAATCTAGAGTTACTGAGGTCAGAAATCCTTCCCACACTCGTGGAACTAGATCTAACTTTGCTCTTATGACCAAAGTTTTGGCCACAAATGATCCTGCTACTTAGGCTCAAGCTAAGGGTAATTGTCATTGGGAACAAGCTATGTCTGCTGAATATGAATCTCTTTTGAGAAACAAGACTTGGTCTCTTGTTCCTTTTCCTTTAGGAAAGAATTTAGTTGGTTGTAAATGGGTTTATAAAACTAAGTTCACTGCAGAAGGACAGATCGAAAAGTATAAAGCTAGATTAGTTGCCAAAGGATTTAATCAACTTGAAGGTATTGATTATAATGAAAATTTTTCTCTTGTTGCTAAAATTAACACAATAAGAACCATTTTATCACTTGATGCATCTTTTAAGTGGGAAATTCATCAAATGGATGTTAAAAGTGCATTTTTAAATGGTGATCTTACTGAAGAATTTTATATGCAACAACCTCCTGGTTTTATTTCTGCTGAATCCTCAAGTTTAGTATGCAAATTACACAAATCCTTATATTGTCTCAAACAAGCCTCTAGGGCTTGGTATGATAAAATTGATGCATATTTCTTGAATAATGGGTTTAAGCGTTCTATATCTTATCCAAATCTGTATGTTAAGAAATTTGGTGATAATGTCATAATTATTGTTTTATATGTGGATTATCTAATTATCACTGGTAGCCAGCTTGTATTAATTCAAGATATGGAAATTTCTCTTTAGAAGCAGTTTGAGATGACAGATCTCGGTACATTGCACTATTTCTTGGGTCTTCAGATCTGGCATATGGCCGATGGTATTTTTCTCTCTCAACCTAAGTATGAAATAGATCTATTGGCGTGTTTCCATATAAGTAATTGTAAACCTTCTCCTACACCATTTCAATCCGGTTTAAAGTTAACTATCGAGTGTACCACTGATTAGGAGATCATGTCCAAGTTGAAAAAATGCTCAAAACTAGAACTGCTCAAAATTGGTTGCAATCTGAATAACTAGAAAGGCCTCGTCGCTGCGATTCTAGTGCCATGAACAGGACTCAAATCCGATGTCGTATGTGAAAGTTACTGAAGTTTGAAATCACCCAATGACCTTCAAAACAAGACTTTTTGCCTATGATTTTGTCAATTTTTCAAAAAAAAAAAAATTTAAATAGAAAATTTCATTTTTTATTAAGTTTTTATAGGCCTATTGGAGGGTGCCACGTGGCCTGCTCAGAGGCTTCCATGTGACCTAAGGCCATTAGATTAAAGGTCATGCTAAAATGTTGAAGGCAAGGGGGGTCGAACCCTTGACCCAACTCCTCAGGCAAGGTTGACCCGACCAACACGTCAGCGAAGGCAAGTTGATTTGTGGGCAAGTCGGGTGGATTTAAAGCACAGTTAGGTCATGCATAGAACATTGAGTATAGCCCTCAAGGGCCAGCGCTATGGTGATAAGACCCGGGTCCAAAGACCACGGGCTAAGCCCTATTGAACGAGCGAAATTTACAATTTAAGCCCTCAGGGCTAAGGATTAAGGCCCACGACCACACACCATAACCAAGGGCTAAGCCCCATACAAAACTGGCAGAGATTTGGGGTTAAGCCCCTAGGGTGCTAGACCTTGTCACATGTGACCAGCAGACCATGACCGTGGCGCGGATTTAACACTAACTGCCAGCACTTAACTGTTTCCACAAATTCGGCATGTGAATGAATTGTTAACTAACAGTTAAATTTATTATTGCCCCTAAAAATAGTGTGGTTCTGCCTAATCTGAGCTGTCTGCATTTTTTGGTGGAACTAACTGGAGTTCCTCCAGTTTTGGAGGAGGTTTTTTAGTATCACTGGGAAAAATCTTGTTTGGGTCATAACTTTCTCAAATTTCGACCAAAAAAGATGAAAGTTTAGTCAATTTTGGTTTTTATGAGCATTATGGAGAGTTTGGGATAGGTTACATAGTGAAAAGAGGTGTTCTAAAGCCATTTTTTCTTCAGGGAAGAGGAACGAGCCACCAAGGCCATCAGGAAGATGGAGCTGTATTGGGTTGTACTTCACTGTTTGAGGTGAAACAAAAGCCATTTTTAGCTTATTTTTGTCTTCTAAAGTCAAATTCACAACTTTTTTTGCCTATTTAGTCATATATTTCACTGTGTAACCATTTTTGAACAAATTAATAGAGTAAGGACATGCCATTAGGGAGCCTTGGACCAGCAAATGTAGCCCAAGAGGGGTGAAATGCCTCATCAGTTTGTTATGTTAGGTTATGGTGAATTTCTCTTGCTATGTATTTTTGATATAATATGTTAAACAACAAATTTAATTAACATTTCCTCACACAAAAACTCAGAAACAATTACCAAAAAAACTTTGTTTAACATGCAAGACACGGAGAATAATTTGCACACTTAATTAAATGGAAATGGATACTTTGCACAGAATTTACAAATAGTTCCATTTACAGATCAGTTGGTATCAGAGCTAGATTTTTACTCTGCATTTTTTCTTGTGCAAAGATATAGTTGATTGTTTGCAAGTTTTGATGCTTACTAGGCTTAACTCAAAAGAGGGGAAGGACAATTGGTTAGAGCACAAAGTAATTCTCAACCAAGGAGGGCCAGAGAGCCATTGTCTCCACCATATATTACACCCCCAAGAGCTATTGAAGAAGCCTTAAGCATGTCTTCAAGAGAAGGAGAAGCTCCTGAAGACATTGATCCCAAAGAAGAAGAACGGGTATTCTGAAAGGATTTTTTGGACATGACTGAGATGGTGAGGATAATTTACCAAGAAAGGAATGATAGGCTTGTTGGAGAAGGGTCTAAACATCAGAAAGAAGGAGAGGATTCTTCAGGAGGAAAGAAAAGTGATGAAAAGTCAAAGAAAGGACATGGAGGAAATGGTGATCCACCATCCCCATCTTCATCCTCTTCCTCAACATTGCCATCCTCTACTTCGGTGAATCAATCTCACAAGTCTAAAACCACTGGTAAAATTTCATTTTTAAAGCTTGATGTTAAATTTGAGTTGCCTATGTTTAATGGTGAATTCAATGCAGAGAAACTTGACAATTAGATAAGGCAGTTGGAGGTTTACTTGAGGATACAGAACCTTCATGATGACAACACCAAGATATAGTTAGCCTCTTTGAGAATGGATGGAGCATCATTGGTATGGTGGGAAGCCAAGACCAAGGATGAAATTAAAAAACATGGTAAGATCACTTTATCATGGGCTGAATTTATTACTGCAATTAAAAAGAAATTTTATTCATTAGCTCATTTACAAAAGGCTATCATGAACTGGCAAAACTTCAGATAGCTTAAGTGACAGACTGTACAAGACTACACCCAATAGTTTAGGAAAAGAGCACTCTTATTAGAGGTAGACTTACAAAGTCATGATACTTTGTTGAAATATATAGGTGGTTTTCACAACTACCTTAGACATACTGTCCTTATGTTCAATCCTACTAGTCTAGACGAAGTTTGTGTACAAGCTACGCATTTAGAGGCTAGAGGGAAAAACACTTTTGATGAGGGTAGAAACATACCTTTTAAGGGGAAAAACAAAGATAAACCGCTAAGGGAAAAGGAAAAAAGAATGCATATGTCAAACAGGAGTGTGAGAAAGTGATATGTAATCACTGTTCAAGAGAAGGCCATGAAGAGAAAAATTGTTGAAAACTTCATCCCGAAAAAGAACTCAGTTTAACAAAAACAAAGGAAAGAAGAAAAATGCAGCTACACTAGTACATTTGGCGGAAATTCCAACACTTGGTTCCAACACTTTTGACCAAATGTCGAAAATTTCCCCAAATTTTTTCAACTTTTTCAAATCCCGCCCGAAATCGTCAATATACCGACGTTTAGAGACAAGTGTCGCAATACCGACACTTAGAGGCAAGTGTCGGTCTTGCGAATTTTGAAAAATAGCATCGTAATTGTGATGGATTTCTGAAGTATGTCATTATTGCGACGTTACAGAGACAAGTTGTCACTATTGTGACGTTTAAAGGAAGGTGTCACTATTGCGACATTTAGAAAAATGCGTCATTGTTGCGACAGTTGGTCGCAAAGTGTCGCTCTTGTAACGGTTGGTGGCAAAGGGTCGCTCTTGCGACGGTTAAGTGATGTGTTGCACTTGCGACGGTTGGTGGAAAAGTGTCGCTCTTGCGACGGTTGGTGGAAATGTGTCGCTCTTGTGATGGTTGGTGGCAGAGTGTCGCTCTTGCGATGGTTGGTGGCAAGGGTGTCCGGTGGGATAATCCCACATTCACTGGCGTATAAGCGATATTGGTGTTTATATACGAGTTGAGGTTTTACATGTTTCGATTATGAGCCGAAGGCTATGCACACTCATACAATCAATTGGGACTCGGCGCATGCGCTCAACCCCTCCCCTCATGACTTGGATTTGGTTGTGGTTTAGCTTGTGGTTCTTCGTCTCAATCCTGTGGTGATTAGTGTAGGTGCTGAGCTAGGTGCTCGACGAAGTAAAAAGCCCACAATTTTATTAAAAATATAAACAATTTGTAAAAATCTCACAATTTTATTAAAAATATAAACAATTTGTAAAAAGCCCACAATTTTATTAAAAATATAAACAATCTGTAAAAAGCCCACAATTTTATTAAAAATATAAACAATTTGTAAAAATCCCACAATTTTATTAAAAATATAAACAATTTTATATTAAATATAAAATTGATATACACTTTTTTATTGGGAGTAAAAAGCCCACAATTTTATTAAAAATATAAACAATTTGTAAAAAGCCCACAATTTGTAAAAAGCCCACTTTTATTTTCTTTTTTCTTATTGAGCTCCCATTGAGTTCAACACGTCTTGGGTTTTCTACACCATTGAGAGAGATAATTGCTAAATATAATTATTATTTTCTTTATAGGATAATTTGCATCAATGGAAGAAAACATTAGAGGTGGAAAAAAAATTCAAAAGGGTGAAAGGGTGATGGTAGAGTTTATTGCCCTTGCAAAAAATGTTGTCTGAGAAATAATGTTAGAGTTTTAATAGCAACAACAACAATGCATTGTAGGAAATATGGGCACATTGATGGTGGATCGAATGACTATCGTCCCGTGGTAATTAATTATCTATCTTCATTTTGATTATATTGTAAAATTTTATATTATTTTAATATTTTTTATATGCGCACTAATGTTTAATGATTAATGTTTGTAATTTTCATAAAGGCACAGTTTCCCCCCAACTTTTTGCAGATGATCAACCAGCTTCCACAGCTAAATAGTAGTAGATTAGATGATGTTGCACTAGTACAAGAGAATATTGCAGCAAATATTAGTATTGGAAATGATGTTGTACAAGGTGAAGAACGTGAAGTGAATGATGAAGGTAATTTTAATGATCCCATGGAGGTAGATCATGATGACAATAATGAGACAATTCACATTAATGATGGGACAAATCAAATGCTCCAAGACTTGTATGGTGAGTCAGATGATGATGGTGGAGATGTGGAGATAGTGATGGTATTTATGATGTACCTCTGATTAAAAGGTCAAGTGAACGACCTTTTGAACACTCAAATGCAACTCTTCTCTCTGCTACATTGTTGGTGATGAACTTAAAGGTTATGAATAATTTGTCGAACAGATGTATGACACAACTCCTAAGGTATGCAATATGTATATATGATCACATGTATGTAAATGTTGATTATTTTCCCTTTTTTTAGTTGTAATAAATGTGTAAAATAATAATTCAATATATATATATATATATGATTAATAATCTTTACATTAACTAGTTTTTGTTTATGTTGTAGATTGTTGGGTGAATATTTGTTACCATCACCAAATACTTTACCTCGAACATATCGAGATCTACGTGCTATTATGAAACACTTTGGAATGGAATATAACACTATAGATGCATGTCCTAAAGATCATATTATATATTACAGAGAACATGCGTTGAAAACAGAATGTCCGAAATGTGGTACCAGTAGATATCGAACAGATCAACTAACCAAAAAGGTGCCTCAAAAGGTTCTTCATCATATTCCCATAATTCCACGTTTGCAGCGAATGTTCAGGTGTAACAGCATAGCACAGTTTATGGATTTCCATGCAAAGAATAG
>JAXQQM020066521.1:0-65233 GCA_034641835.2 Pinus albicaulis | reverse complement strand
ATGCTCTTGTTAATTTTTGTTCGATGGTGTATTATCTCAACTGATGGTGTATTGGGGTCATTTATTTTATATACCGGCCAAGATTGTCAGACTGATGAATGGGATTATTTCCAAGTTTTTATGGGGAGGCACTGACACGGATCAAAAATTTCACCTCTGCAAATTGGATATCATTTGTAGACCCACGGACTTTGGTGGATGCGGTATACTAGACACAAGAACCTTCAATACTGCCCTGTTGATAAAATCTTTCTGGCGCGCGATCACTGGAGCCAATATTTGGAGCGCCATCATTAAATGTAAGTATATCAGCGGGGATATTCTACATCAGTTATTAAGTAGGGAACTCATATGCCCTCTTAATGTTTCAGTTATATGGGGCGGTTTCAAAAAGATCTCTTCTTTTATATGTGATCGAATGACATGGGTATTTGGTGATGGTGGGAAGATTCCCATGGCCTTTCGAAGCATCACGGCCCTCACTACTATCAGTAATATCTCCCCGCGACTGCAACTCTGTCTAACTCAACGTGGCTATATGGTTTTAGCGCAGGCCATATCCGGATGGGCTTATGGGACGCCTACCTTCAAGAACGCTTCTCTTTTGGGTTTGTCGGGGGATTATGCTTTGGAATGGGAGAATATGTTGACTGCTTTCAATAATGCTGGTTTCTGTCATTCGGAGGAAGGAGACAAGATCATATGGAATGGCCCTTTGAAGCAGAGTGCCATTATTGTGAGAGACGCCTACAGGCACATCATTGCCGATGCTGCCGAGGGTAATATCACCAACATCTTCTATAAGTACTGGAAACGCCGGATACCCACCAAGATCACTTTACTAGGATGGATGATATGGAGAGACAAAATTCTTACATGGGATAACTTGATTAAAAGAGGTTTACATGGGCCAAAGAGATGCGCTTTATGTTGCAGGGAGGCTGAAACTATCCCCCACCTTTTTTTCAACTGTACAATTGTTAAGGATATATGGAGGATTGTCTCTCATCACTTTATGGATCCGAATTGGGTGGCTTCAGATTTCATTTCTACAGCGGAGGATTGGGACAGAATGAAGGGTAATTATAGATCCCTGCCTTTCTATCTCTGTTGGGAAGTCTGGATTGGGAGAAATAATCTCATTTTTGAAAATAGGACTTTCTCTCCTCATACTATCATTTACAATATCATGAGCTGGTTTGTGGATTGGAGTGGTCCCCCCAAGCAGCTGGTGGATAATTCCGTTAGGAACAGACCCCATGAGATTTATCTCCCCGCTATTTACTTTGATGGTGCCTCTGCGGAGGGTAACACGAGATGTGGAGTGTGGGCTAAACTATCCCAAAGTGAGAGGATTCATATCTACTGGAATGGGGGTACTGGAACAAATAACAAGGCGGAAATCATGGCACTGTGGGGTGGCCTTATGGTGGCAGATATGCTCAAAATACAAAATCCACATTATTATGGTGACTCCAAGCTGATCATTGAATGGATAAATGGTAGATGTGACATCAATGTCCCCAATTTGCGTGGCTGGAAGCAGAGGATTCTCTATCTCTGGCAGTACTTAAATCAGCCCCCTATATGTCATATTTTCAGAGAAATCAACACCAGGGCGGACGCCCTATCAAAGAAGGGCATCTCTGCTGAGTCCGGACAGATGTTTCTCTCGGGCTACAAAGATGGGGGTCTGATATGGTCTTCCATTGCTCCTTTGCCGTGATTTTTTATGCTGGATGCTGAGGCTTGCTATTATCTCCTTTTTTCTCACTATCTTATCTTTGATTTACTACTTATATATGTTTCATGCCTGTTATGATCGTTTATCGACGCTCTTGTATTTCCTTTTTTGGCTCTGCAAGTGATCTCTGTTCGCGGAACATGTACTCTGGTATGGCGGATTTTCCTCCCAGGCATGGATGTTTCTTCATCGATCAAGTATGATTGGCGGGGGCAATGTTTCTGCATGTGCCTTTCTCCGGTATCGCGCTTCATGTTTTTTCTATTGTTTTTTCTGGCTATGGCTTTTGGGATTATCTTCTACAGGCGAGCGGGTATCTTTCCATGCACAGGCGAGCGGGATCTAGAGGCTGTTTTTCGCAATATTGCAAGTGGGCATATATGTTTTATCTGCTTCATGCCCGTTGCTCGGTATCTTCTATGCACAGGCGAGCGGGATCTGGAAGCGTTTTTCTTAGCAATATTGCATGCGGGCCTATATGTTTTATCTGCTTCATTCTGCAATGTTATCCTTCTGGTTTTTCTATCTTTGGTTTTCGCCACTTACCTAGCTTTCTTTTTGTATCGGGTCGAAGTTAGCGGTCACTTGTTGATCTCTCCTGGCCGGGGGTTGCAATTGGTTTTTCACATCCCTATTTCGGTTATTTCCTGCTTATACATGCTTTGCTGCTACTTATTTGATGCATGTTCATCTCTTGCATGTATTATAATGTTCACAGGGATGATCTGTCTATATGTATTGGGGCTGGATATGTTTTTCCGCCCGTAATGATGCTTGCCACTTCCATCGAACATCCACCTCCAGGATGTTCGTTCATGTTGAATGGAAATCTGGATATCCTTGCTGCTTTCACAGCAACGATGTGATGATTGATTATGTACTGCTATATTTTCTACCTAATATACGTTTTTTTTCCAAAATAAATAAAAATTGTTCGATCATTTCCTTGCTTGATCTCTCTGCTTGTTGACTCGTTTATTCTTTCGTCCGCAATACTAATCATGCTTAGCTGAAATATTTTCTTATAATTATGCGTGGTCTCCTTCGTGGTGTGTTTGTTAGTCTAACGGGGAGAGGTTGAATTTGAAGTTTGAACGAGTCTAAATTCCAACCGAGTCCGAACCGAGATTGAAATAAAAGAAGGTAATTCAAATCCATTCATTCATGGGTTCCTTGATTTAATGATTGAATTGCAATGTAGGGATTCTTGAAGCTATGTATAAGATTATCCAGAGCGCCCTTACTTCGAATCCTCATTGTTGCCTCTACTGCTGTATATGCCTGCTTTGATGCTTCTTCTACTAGTTCAACTTAATGAGATATATAGGTTCTTTTATTTAGTATATTAGTAATATTAATAATTTTTATATATATTTTATATATATTATTAATACCGCATGCTTTCTTAACAGCTAGATGCCCTTGCATTGGGACCCCTATCAAGATGCTACCATGGTTTTGACGTCATTTCTATGTTAATACGTAGATTAGTTTGATAAAATATTTTTCTATCAACATGGCTTATTATTATTAGTAATGTTATTATTATTATTATTGTTGACATTTTTTCTTTTATTTTTTTGAAAGCTTAGGTGTACCTTTCCTTCTATTTTCTATTAATAAAATCAGTAAAGATACAAAACTAGACTCAACTGGTATTTTGGCTATCTGAGTTCAAAATAAGTCAAATTCGTAATATAAAAAGTCTTAATGTTTATACCAAATTTTTCTATACCGGATATCCAAGTGTAGAGACCATATCAAAAAGGCATAAATATACAAGAACTTGAAACAAAGAAACAACATAAGAGCAAGAAAATCTTAATCCTCCTCAAAGTCAATAACAAAGGCTGAGAGCTTGGCTGGCTCCTGGGTAGTTCAACTAGAACCTCGTTGTATTGTTTTAACTCCTTCTCTAGTCTTCCAAGTCTCTACATATGCAACTGTCAGAATTAATTTCCTAAATATTCCTATTGATATTCGCCGTGGTCGATTCCAACTTAGTTTCCAGCCTTGTCTCCGCTATGTGACGTAATGTACTTTTGGCTAATGCATTTAATTATCCAATAAGTGCGAATGTATTGTTGAAATCGAGAAGTGCATCCTCGAGTATGCCCGTGGATCCTTAATCACTATCTTCCGTATACTTAGAGCCATGTCATCCTCCAAATCTATATTATCTAGAATCTTAGATTCCCAACCATAAATGTGGCCACGAACTAAATTGGGGATGTCACCATGAAGGTTTGAACCAAAGGGCTCAAGGTGTTGTCAATCAACTTCTCTACCTCGTTTCTCGTGCGTCGAAGAGGATCGCTGTCTTTCCCCGCAGGCTTTCGGGCCTTGTTTCCACACAAAACTGCTAAGACTTCCATCCATACAACAAGAGGAGTCACGGCACAAATAGCATATTGACAACACCACAATGAACATCACCATCTCCTGTGCCGCAACCGGTAAAGGAAGAGATAAACACCAAGACAGACACAAGAACATCGAAACGACACAAGACAAGGTTGAAGACCACAAAGCCGTCAATAGAAATTCTATCATAACGCAATAGTAATCGAAGACAGATAAGCGCCATATCGAAATCCCAAACAGTTAGGCCAATAATCAGGCCGAGACTACCCAAAAAAGAAGATGCATGCAAATACCGTAGGGACCCCCTAAGAGAGCGAGGTGAAAAGGCAAAGCCAAATTCAAATACCGACAGAGGAGGGGGGTTAATAGAATGACCATTATCCCGAAAAACCCGATACTCGAATCTGGGATAGTGTAACTCGACCACAGAAAGCAATTTCCAGAGCCGAATCATGAACACCTGCATGTGAATGGCCGAAGGCCCAAAAGAAAACCAGGGTCATAATAGCAAGACCTCGATAAATTCCAAACACCCAATTCAATAACAAAAACTACAACTAAGAAGCCCAAAAGTGTAATGCAACCAACCCACCCAAAGGTATAAAGTGCACCCCAAAATACGAAATATACCAGGTTAGGGAAGAAGAACAAAACGTACAAAGACTGTGCTCGAACATACAAGACACAGTGCAACGAGGTGAAGAAACTGGATGCCGCGATCAACTTCATAACCCGCCGCAATTCGGGAATCCGAGCGAATATACCGCCATTCCCACAAATCTTCTAAAAAACCATGAGAAAACTGCGTATGAGAGGAGAGCAGTAGCTCTAGAATAAAGGTTAGAAACAGAGATACATACCATTGCCGAGCTTTCGTCACTCCCCGAAACGCTTCTCGACCTTCACCGCTACATGCACGATCAACCTCGTAGAGCGAAAAGCCAAACGAAACAACTAAAAAATGAAATGGCATACAGCCTTACACATGCCTTAACCTCGCACCGAGACACCTAAGGTTTAAATGACCGACAACCTAGCTAGTCGATCCATCCGGAGGCTTCTCGGAAACGCCGGCTCATTTAAGAAGGTGAGTGTCGACGTCCCTTCGATCAAATCCTCCCGGGCGTTGCATGCACCCACCACGTGGTAGGCGTACACAACCCACGTACCCTCCACCATGTCGACGTACACCTTCCACATCAACACGCTTGACTCCAATGCGCTCGTCGTTCGAAGCATATCGCACTCGACCTGGGAATACTATGACCTTGAGTACCACATGCCAAATCCTTTGTTATGATAGTCCGAAGATCGTGCATCGTCCGCACTACCTCTCATTGCCATGGCCGATCCAAATGACCATCGACATTTCGGCAAGCCCACCTGCAAGATAATCACACCGGTTGCCTTTCCGTCTACATGTACACAGTATGATAGAATCGATTTTCTTAATTTGTTGTTGGATTTCTTGTATCAATCTTGTTGTCCGCCAGCCTCAGGATCGACTCCTGCATACTCAAGGAGTTTTTTGCAGAATCTCAAGAACTTTATTGCAACAGCTACCTTCAATTTCCAAATTGCTATAATGTTCGCTAGCAATGAGTAGTCCAAGTTTCAATGTTGCTAGTTCCACTCATTATTTGTAGAGTGCCCTAGGTCAATAGCGAAAATTCGAGATTTGTTCCCTCGTACAATCACGAAATAATCCTTTGGCACCTCGCCTCTCAGATTCCCCTTGGACGCGCCATCATAATTCAAATTTAAGAAAACCTAATTAAATTACACGTGCATTTCGATGTATGTAACACTTGTTTCTAGGAGGAGGGTAACCATCTCTTCTTTCAAATTTAACCGCTCGAAGAATTCTACGTCTCGTGTTTGGACCATCCAATGTTCATGATCCCATTTTTCAGCCCAAATTGTTTCACTAATTTCGTTTAGTGTGTTCCAAATATCGTCAATATTTTCAGCTCAAAGATCCTTCAATTTCATTCTTTCCATTGTGACCAGAGAAATCCTACTACAAGTGCCCATGCTCATTCACTGTGGCTTTTGTATCCACCTTTCCGCCAAAATTTCAAATTGTTTGCTCAGACTTGGAATAATCTATGAAGGTTTAACCACAACATCCATCGGACAACTAGCCTAGTTATTTCTACACAATTTTTCCAGTTATATAGGTTATTTACATTATCCCTCCTCTTGAACATGGCCTAGATGGCCTTACCCGAATCCCATCACACAGTATGCTCCCGTTTTTTCTATGCTATTTCAAGCCATGAGATTAGTCTCCATATATATGTTTTTTTTCTCTCAACAAACCCTTTATATTATTATCATCCTCTCCATTCATGTTAAATAATTCTTTTGAACAACATACCTTGAAATCCTTCGCCTTCCGAGTTGAGTGTAAAACAAGATCCTTCAATTGTTCCTCTCTAAAACAAGCAACCCAACAACATTATGATTGACCATAATGTTCTTCAATTACTCTCAATTGTATAACACACTTAAAATCCTTTCTCTTGTCCGAGTTTGTTAAAATACCAAGACCATTCAAATGTTCCTTCCCTCAAACAAAGGAGCCAGCAATACTCATATTGTGTAATATGTGTTGATTGGATCACTAGTGTTCTCTAAAGGACCTTCATTGCACAACATTCCTTTTGTAGTTTCAGAAAGAATATATGTATTATCCAAGTCTATTTCTATCCCTGTTCTTCTTTAGCTAAAAATAATTTTGTTAATCCATTTACTTGTTGGTGGAATATGGATTTACCAATGAGCTGAAGTTTTGTTGTTAGTTGATCAGATTCAATGCCCCAAACATGTGGTTGTTGAGGGAAAAGAAATTCATCGGTTGTTTTAGTTTTTACAATTTAATATGGCGTCATCAATTCATGATTAGTAGTGATGTCCCGAAATATTTGTTTGAGTATCAAAATATCTATCCGCAGTTTTATGAATTGCTGTTCCGAGTCAATAGAGCATTACTTGTGAGAAGAAGATAATTCTTCCTCTTTATTTTTAATGTCAATGTGAAGAAATGACGTTTACTGAGAGTACAAACATTTATCAATTTGGATGAGCTTACTAAATATAACAGGTAACCTATCTTCTACTATCAATTAATAGTATTATATGCATGCCAAAATCATTATATATATATATATATATATATATATATATATATATATATATATATATATATATATATATATATGAATCTTTGTTGTGTATTTGTATAGACTGTCACAACTTGAAATGGCATAAAATTATGGATGTATTCTTCTGAAGTTCATAACTCTTCTGGAGATTTAAAACATTTTTCATCTCTTTGTATTTGTCAGAAATTAATTAGTTCCCATCCTCTTTTAATTTGTGGCGTTGTCCAAAATTAGAGTTTGATATTTGTACCTTCTCGTTAGTTTGACTTGCTGCAATTTCCATCCTCACATGCCATATAAGTGGAAATACTAGTTAATGAAAATAAACAAAATTAAGATATAAGTTTTAACAGCTCTAAATCGTAATTAGTCATCGTAATTACAACAGTGTAATTTTGGAATTTTATTTTTAACGGTTCGAGACTATTCGGTGCATTTAATTTCTTAATTGAGTATTTGTATCAACAGAGTTTTGAATATATTTTATTCTATTTAAATGTATATTATTTTAATGTGCAATTAATGTATTTGATATATATTATGTTTATTTTAAAAGTGATGTATATGTTTAAGTGTATTGAGAAATATTTTGAAGTATATATTCTGGGGAGAAATATTTTGAAGTGTGTGAAGTATATGTGTTTGGGAAATTTTATATTTATTAAGTATGACAAGGCATGTTGAGATTTATTTATTTGTTAGTAAGCTTCTTGTGTTAATTTTACATAGGCATATATGTATGTTGCATATTTGAGCATTTAACTTATAATGGAGAGTGAAGGATGGGGTTAAAGAGAGAATGAGGGAGATAGATAACCAAAAAAAGAGGAAGGAAGATGGAGAGACAAGAGAGGAGAGAGTGAAGAGATAAAGGGAGAGAGAGTGTGGGGAGAGAGAGAGAAAGGTAGAGAGGGATGGATGAGGGAGAGGTAGCGGGGGAGAGGGGAGAAGAGGGGAGAGAGGGGGAGTGGGAGAGAAAGGAAAAAGAGAGACAGGGGGAGAGGGAAAGCAAGAAGGAGATAGAGAGAGAGAGACATAGAGAGAAAGGAAAGTGGGAGAGGGAGGAAGCAAAGAGGGGGTGAGGAGAGAGATGGGTAAAGAGGGAGGGAGGATAAAGAAGTAGAAGAAGAGTAAGACGGGGACAATAGGGTGGAGAGAGAGAGAGTGAGTGAGAGAGAGAGAGTAGCGGTGAGCAAGAGGGAGAGAGAGGAGGTAGGGAGGGGAGAGCGAGAGGGAGAGCGACAACAAGAATTAGATAGATAAACAGAGAGAGAGGCAAAGAGAAAGGATGGGGGTGTTAGCCACCTATAATATTTTGTTATACCAAAAAGGTGGCTAAATCCTCTCGGAGCCTCCAAGGAACAAATTTTATCACTAAAAGTTGTTGGCTCTGAAGTCTCTTTAAGGCCTCGCCTTTTTCCTCCGTCCGCATCCTACACCGTCGTTTTACATTTCAAAAGACTCGGGGAATCCCGCTGATTTTAACCTGCATCACTTCAGAAGCGTCATTTTCCTCCCCCACTTCAACTAACCTTCATTTGTTTCCTTTTTCTCCATGAATTCTCTCATTTTTTCATGAGTTCCTCTTCCATTCATGAAAATTCACTTTATTATGGGTAAAGACTCACTTTAACTCATCAAACCCTCCATTTTCTTGAAAATAATTTAAACGCATTTTTCATAAGTATTGACTTAAGCCTTTAGGCTAAGTCTTTAACCCCTTTTTCTTCCATACGCCCGCACCCAGAACCAAGTTTTAAACCCTTTGGTGTGTATCGCAAAGCGCAATCGCAAATCCAAATTGCATTTTTCGTTTTTAAAAGTTCGACGTAAATATGCGTCACATCCATCGAAAATCGCATAATCGCAATATCGCATTTTCGCTATATTGGCTGACCGACCTATCACAAATATTTGCAAATGCGATCGACTATTTGAAATATTTTTTCCATGGCGTTATCAAACCCACGAGCGCCGCAAATCGCATAATCGCAATATCGCATTTTCATATGTTGGTCAATCGACCCATCGCAAATATTTCATGGCGAGATCAAACCTATCAATTTTTCCGCTTCATCGCAGAATAATGTCGTGACATATCGCCATATCGCAGGCCGCATAACTGGGCCATCGCGTTTTCCACTTTTTGCGACAGTACCGCCGCCCACTCATAATTTATACTTCCCCCGCCTATTCATAAAAAAGAACTTTTTTCCTCGTAAAGTGTCAAAATGTTATATTTTGTAGGTTTACAAAGGATTTGCTCATTACATCTACCAGGATCTCCGGGCCTGATTCTGTGCCCCCGCCTCCATGATCTAACGCCCGCGACACGCCCTATGCGACATAGGATTTTATAACAAATTGTTTGTATTTTGCGGTTTTCAAAATGATTTTTCCGCCATTTTGAAGAAACCACAAAGGTCGAGGGTGACGATCCTCTATCTTTTGAGTTCAAAGAATCATTCGAAGCAGGCAGATTTACATTTTATCGCTGAATTCATGACCCATTGATGCCATTCGACTCGCTATCGCCCCCGTACACTTAAGACAAGCACAATTCATCATTTGTTAAAGAGTATTTCGAAGACAAAAGTTATCGTAATCGGGAGATTGAAGACCCAAAACAAAGATTTCCTGCTAATTAAAGGTGTTTTGGGAACGACGAAGACATCCGTTGCCGAGAAAGCCTCCATCGCCATAAAAGAGGTTAATTGAACCCTCCATAGCTCCAAAAGACACTAGCAGCCTCGCAGAATTAAAGATCGCCGAACAATTAATGCAAATCAAATAATCTTATCTCTAATTGTTGGCAAACCATTATGGAAGTTGAAGAATGTTTCTGTGAAGTGTATTAATCATTTGGCCTCGAATGGATACTCTAACAAATTTATGAAGTAGAGTTATAAACGATTATATTCCCACCTTATGCCTTGCCCGGTTCCTAAAGGCCGAATTGCATTAATTGCATAATTGATAATACTTGACTTTCGGGAAATCCTCAGTCATTCACCTTATTCATTCTTCTATAAATATCATATAGAAGATGAGAAAATGTTGGTCTCGGACATTCGAATGCATGTAATGGTTATTCGAAGCTACCGATGCCCTATCTTGTAATCAAAGATACACAAGCTGATATGAGAATTTCAAAGTCAGAGACCCACCGGCTTGCAGACAAATCGGGTTTGAAACATCATCAGCAAGCCGCCGATTCATGGAATCCTCAATTATGTCAATGGTGATGTGATCTCATCGTTAATTGTTATTTGCTTAATGTTTTTACTCGTTCACTTTCGATAAAGAGTACAAACATAGAGCTAGATGTATTTCCACGTACTCCTACTTCATCAAAGCTTTACTTCTATGTTTTCTTCATATGAATGTTCTCTTGAAGAGCATATTACCTAAATTAGTTCAAAAGTACTTCCCGATCTAGATTTCTTTTAAAACGAGCCTTCCTCGTGTTTTCTTAGAGTATATCAATGCAGTGTTAGTTTGTTTCGATCTAGGATTGCTCTTTTGTGATTATCATTCGTGTTTCTTTATCGAATATGCGTCGTAAGGCTAGTTTAAAAGCACTTACCTAATCTTAAGGCCCGAGCCGTTTTTTAAATGTTTTTGATTGAAAGTACTTCACGGTGCTAGTTTAAAAGCACTTACCTTATCAACAAATACTTTTATGTTTCCCTTAAGTACATGTTGAAAGCAAGCTAGTTTAAAAGTACTTACTTGATCTTAGATCGTGATTTGTCCTTCCTTTTATGGGTCTTTCACTCTTATCCGTTTCTTCATTCCATAAATCACTTTAAAGATCCTTTGATATAAGTAACGTGCCCCATGGGATTCTTCTGAATCTTGCTATCCAATTAAATCCTCCTATGACTCCATAGCCTAATGGGTTAAAACCTTTGCCCTTTCTCAACCGAATCATTCCTTCATTGCGTACATTTCCACCCTTTATTTAGAACTCGCCTTTCATCTTCATCATGCTTTTGCCCAACCAAAAACAAAATCAAACCCATGCTCTTCATAACTAGCCTAATATCACAATTTCAGCTCGAAGATCACATATTTTAACTCATTTATAGAGATCCCTCGGATTCAGAGGGCCAGATCCTTGAATCCCAAAGTGGTATGATGTTACCTCTCAGCTTGGACTTTGCCAACTTGCTAATTGTGGGTCCTAACATAATGGCGACTCCACTGGGGAAACTGAGTTCTTTTCATTTTAAATACTCCTAAGACTCAGAGTACCTTTGATATCTTTAGATTGGTACATGGTGGTGGACCATAAAACGTTTTACCTCTGAAAAGAGCTAAAAACATCCACCTGGCGACTCCACACTCTGAAACTCCCAGAAGACCAAATGACTCCACTGGTAGAAGACCCTGAACTGATTGACCAGACACAGTGACCTCTTTCTTGATCTACAATTATGATTCCAAGAATACAACGAAGATATGCCCCAATGAGTAGAGATCATATCCATGGGTTTCCACATAAGATGCCCCAGGTGAATTGGGATGACAACCTGCCTGTTTTTTAAGGTGAAAAGTTTGATAACCCTTTATTACATCTTATCAAGTTTCACACACATGTATGGAGGTTGAAAGTTGAGTGGCATGAAGACTACCTAATGAAAATGTTCATGTTAACATTAGAAGGAAAAGCTAGGGATTGGTATGAATGCTTAAGATCTAGTAGTTTGTTTTCTTTAAGAGACCTTGAATATTTGTTCTATGAGAACTATAAAGAAAACACTACATCATTATCATTGGGTGCAATATATTATGATCCATCACAAAACATCACCCAACACATTATAGATAATGAGGAAGCTTTGGAAGAAATGCATCCTGGAGATCTTTTAATAGCCATTCATGAGTTTAATCTCCTATTGAAAAATTTTAAGAACATAGATGAATCAGTTGAGGAAGAGATGATCCAAGAAATAAAGAACCTTCCTCAAGATATCCTTGAAAACTCCAATATTGATTCATCATCCCTTATAGCCGAGGCTCAAGAAGACATCCAGCCTCAAAATCAGTCTTCACAAGAGACAGAAAACTGCTGTACTTCTGTTCAAAGGGACATGGAAACATCTTCCCCTTTGATAGATAAGGAAATAAAACAGACTATTTATAAACAGTCAGTCTCTGAAACTTTTTGCAAAACAAACACTCTTGCCCATTGGCATAGAGAACTTTGTTGTACAGATTTAGAAAATTATTTTGTAAATCATAATAAAGAGAGACCTGCTGATAACCCAATATGTTCGACTGATGAAATTGTTTATTCCGATGATTTTCCAAATTTAGATCAATCTGATGATGATGATGAGTTTCAAGCAAAAATTAATCACGCAGGGCAACCAGCCTTCGATTGGTGTTATGAGTTTCACCATCATCAACTTGAAAGCAGAAATCACCCATTTCAATCCATCACAAATCGCTTTCACATAATTGGGAATCAACAGCTTTTCAACTCAGAAGGTGAAGAGAAGAGCAATGAAGAAATTTTTGAGCAGGAGGAAACCTTTGAAAACACCCCCACTCAAGAATATAATAACCTCTTCATAGAATTTAGTCCACTGAATACGAGCATACAAGGGCCACAAGAGGAAAACACTGTCAAATATGATGAGTCCTCCAGTTCAGAAGATGATGAAGATGAAGGAGAAAAACAAATAGAAGACTATCCTGCTGTGGATGTATCATCTTCTTGAGAAGAAACTTCTCCCTTCACTGATATTAGTCTGTCATTTAAAGAGCCTAAATTTATATCAGAAGCAAGCATAGATTCAAAGAAAGAAGATATTTCACTATTTGCTATTTTGCAGGTTAAGAATGATGATACTTCCAAGCTACATACTGAAGAGATAGTCCTCAAAGCTGATGTCTTGGAAGTAGATGATATACCAATTGTGGAGGACCAAAAGGAAGAGAATCTTCATCTTTTATTTGTTGATCCTATGGAAGAGTGTGTGGAAATCCCGACTGGCTCAAATTATCAAGCATTGATCCTTTGCAAAATCCAGAGACATGAAAAGCTGTCACCTTCTATGATAGCCTCGGTTTTGAATATTAATCTTCAAAATATACTATGGATACCTCTGACAAGCAGCCAGAGTTTCTTCTTCTTCTTGACATTACTCAGCTGGCTGCATTGGCACTTTTGTATCGTATGAATATGTAAATACTCCATGTTTAGAATAGGTTAGATAGGAATGTCAATAAAGCTCAGTTCCGAGCATGTAGTTAGTTGTTGTTTTCTGCTTTGGAGAAAAAATCAAGGATTCAAAAATACAAAAACAAAGAAAATGAAAAGAGGGCAGAAGGAAAACAAGAAAGGCACAACCCCATGCCAAAAATATAAATAAATCTGAAAGTGTGCAAGCTCAAATGCCACTCCTCAAAACACACTTCTAGTTAGTCAAACTGCCTAATCTTGACTAATTAGCTTTAAATTTTCTGCTGATAGGATAGTGAATTTGATTTGCCAAACTGTTCAATCTTGGCTTATCAGTAGATAGATTAGGATAGAAATGAAGGTTCAAACAAACTCAAAATCTGAACCAAAGTTTCCAAAGAGAGATGAATCAAAACTGTTTTATTTTCCGAGTCATAAAAGAGAAAAACTAGTTCTAATTTGCCCAAAATCTGAATCAGATATCAAGGAAGAGACAGCTCAAACAAAAGCAAAAATAGAGCTGTGAAGAAAAGAGAAGGCCATGATGAGAAACTTTCAGATCTTAAGCCTTCCATTTTTTTATTTTAATTTTCTACAAATAATAATCTATGTGCAGCTTGTTCTTATGCCATAGATCACAGCAAGTCAAACAGTTCTTATGCCATAGATCACAGCAAGTCAAACAGCTTAATCTTGACTTGACTGTTTTTAAATTTCTGTTGTAGAATTTAGAGAATGAAAGTTTGTTGGACAGTTTAATCCCAACAGACAATAGATTAGGTAGAGAATCATATGGGCTCAACTGTTTAATCTGAGTCCATGGAGAAATAAGGAGTAGAAATAGATTAGATTTCCTGCTTTCAAAAGAATAAAATGTTGTGAAAAGAGTTTACCAATCCAAGTGCACTCTGATGAAGAAAAAATGTTAGATCAGTAGGATTGGGTAGGTAGAAAGTTTGTATTGATGAAAGTCCATTGTTTTCATAGCTGCTAAAAATGTTTTCAAAGCTAGATCATCCAGCAAAGGAAGGGCATCCCAATGGATTAGGCACAGGTCGGAATCCCAGAGAGAAAAATGGATGAGGCAACTGATCAGCCTCCCAGAGGATCAAGTCTGAATTCTTGATGCCTTCAAGAAGGCACCATCCCCAAGTGGAGCCACTGTTAGCCACCTATAATATTTTGTTATACCAAAAGGTGGCTAAAAATTTCTGGAGCCTCCAAGGAACAAATTTTATCACTAAAAGTTGTTGGCTCTTGAAGTCTCTTTAAGGCCTCCTACCTTTTTCCCTCTGTCCAGATCCTACACTGTTGTTTACATTTCAAAAGACTCAGAAATCCTGCTGATTTCCAAGCCAGATCACTTCTGTAAAGGCCATATTTTCCCTCCCCCACTTCAGAACTAACCTTCATTTGGTTCCCCTTTTTCTCCATGAATTCCTCTATTTTTCATTAAATCCCTTATTCCATTCATGAAAATTCACTTTATTAAGGTTAAAGACTCACTCTTTAACCTTACCGAAACCCTCCATTTCCTTTGAAAATCATTTAAAAATGCATTTTTCGTAAGTATTGGACTTAAGCCCTTAGGCTAAGTCTTTAACCCCCTTTTTCTTCCATACGCCCGCACCCAGGAACCAAGTTTTAAACCCTTTGGTGCGTATCGCAAAGCGCAAATCGCAAAATCCAAATTGCAGTTTCGTTTTTAAAAGTTCTGATCGCAAAAATATGCGTTGCAATCCATCGCAAATCACATAATCGCAATATCGCATTTTCATATATTGGTCAATTGACCCATCACAAATATTTGCGATGCGATCGACCCATCGCAAATATTTGCGATGTGATCAAACCCATCGCAGTTTTCCGCCCATCGCAAATCGCATAATCGCAATATCGCATTTTCATATGTTGGTCAATTGACCCATCGCAAATATTTGCGATGAGATCAAACCCATCGAATTTTTCTGCCCATTGCAATGTCGCATTATCGCCATATCGCAGTTTCTCTCCGTCGCATAATCCGCTATCGCGTTTTCCACTTTTTGCGATTTGCGATCAGTCCCGCCAGGCCCACCATACGATACCCCCGCCATTCATATAAAAAGGACTTTTTCCCTTGGTAAAGTCAAAAATGTTATATTTTGTGGTTTACAAAGGATTTGCTAATTACATTCCGCCGCTGCATCTCTGCCATTGATCTGTGCCCCCGCTCCATGATCCAACGCTCCTCCGCACATGCCTCCTAAGCAGTCAGCCAAATACACAGGATTTTATAAAAAATTGTTTGTATTTTGCAGGTTTTCAAATGATTTTTCCGCCATTTTGAAGAAACCACAAAGGCTGAGGGTGACGATCCTCTGTCTTCTGAGTTCATAAAGAATCATTCGAAGGGTGTTAGATTTACATTTTATCAGTGAATTCATGACCCATTGATGCCATTCGACCCCGCTACTACCCTGCGCACCAGAAGACAAGCACAATTCATCATTTGTTAAAGAGTATCAGCGCCGAAGACAAAAGTTATCAGAACCGGAGATTGAAGACCCAAAACACAGATTTCAAGTTAATTAAAGGTGTTTTGGGAATGACGAAAACATCTGTCAAGCTGAGAAAGCCTCCACCGCCATAAACAGAGGCTAATTGAACCCTCCATAGCTCCAAAAGACACCAGCAGCCTCGCAGAAATTAAAGATCGCCGAACAATTAATGCAAATCAAAGAATCTTATCTCTAATTGTCGGAAAAACCATTATGGAAGTTGAAGAACAGTCGGGAAGCAGGTATTTTCAATCATTTGGCCTCGAATGACACGAACAGAGTTATGAAGTAGAGTTATAAATGATTATATTCCCACCTTATGCCTTGCCTGGTTCCCAAAGGCCAGGAATTGCATTAATTGCATAATTGATAATACTTGACCCCTGGGAAATCCGTCCACCTATTCATTCTTCTATAAATACTGCTATAGAAGATGATAAAATGTTGGTCTCTGGACATATGAATGCATGTAATGGTTATTCTGAAGCTACTGATGCCCTGTCTTGTAACTGAAAGTTACACAAGCTGATATGAGAATTTCAAAGATGTAGAGACCCACCGGGCTTGCAGATTGTAACTGGTTTGAAACATCAATACAAGCTGCTGATTCATGGAATCCTCAATTATGTCAATGGTGATGTGCTCCTTACTGTTAATTGTTATTTTGCTTAATGTTTTCACTCTGTTCACTTTCTCTGATAAAGAGCAGCAAACATAGAGTTAGGATGTACTCTCCACGGTACCCTACTCTTACTGAAAGCTTTACTTCTATGTTTTCTTCATATGAATGTTCTCTTTGAAGAGTATATTAATGCAGGTTAGTTTAAAAGTACTTCCCTGATCTAGATTTCTCTTTAAAACGAGCCTTCCCTATGTTTTCCTTAGAGTATATCAATGCAGGTTAGTTTAAAAGTACTTCCCTGATCTATATTGCTCTTTTTGATTATCATCTGTGTTTCCTTATTGAATATGCTGAAAGTAGGCTAGTTTAAAAGCACTTACCTGATCTTAAGCAGTTCGAGCTGTTTTTTAAATGTTTCTGATTGAAAGTACTTCAATGCAGGCTAGTTTAAAAGCACTTACCTTATCAACAGAAATACTTTTATGTTTCCCCTTAAGTACATGTTGAAAGCAAGCTAGTTTAAAAGTACTTACTTGATCTTAGACTGCGCTTTGTCCTTCCTTTTGTTTGGTCTTTCACTTCTTATCTGTTTCATTCCATAAAATCACTTTAAATATCCTTTGATATAAGTAACGTGCCCCATGGATCCTTCTTGAATCTTGCTATCCAATTAAATCCTCCTATGACTCCATAGCCCAATGGGTTAAAACTGTCTTTGCCCTTTTCTGTCAACTGAATCATTCCTTCATTGTAGACATTTCCACCCTTTATTTAGAATTTCCTTTCATCTTCATCATGTCTTTGCCCAACCAAAAACAAACAAATCAAACCCATGCTCTTCATAACTAGCCTAATATCACAATTTCAGCCTCTGAAGATCACATCTTTTAACTCATTTATAGAGAGATCCCTCTCTGGATTCAGGAGGGCTAGATCCTTGAATCCCAAAGTTGGTGGCGTAGATGTTACCTCCGCAGTTGGACTTTGCCAATATTTCTCAATTACAGGTCCTAACAGGGGGAGAGGGAGAGAGGAAGAGAGAAATATGGGTAGAGAGGGAGGGAGGAGAGAGAGGTAGAGAGAGAGAAGGGAGGGAGAGAAGCAGGAGGAGTGAGAGAGTAAGAGGGGGGGCAAAAGGAGCAATGGAGAGGGAGAGAGAAAGGGTGGAGAGAGAGAGAGGGAGGGGGCGGGGGCAGAGAGAGGGGAGGGGGGCGGGGGCAGAGAGAGAGGGGAAGGGAGATTAAGAGGGGGATGGAGGAGGGAGAGGGAGAGGTGGAGACAAGGTAGAGAGAGAGAGAGAAAGAGAGAGAGAGTATGTAGGAAGAGAGAAAAGAGGATATAGAGTCAGGATAGAGAGAGAACGGTAGAGGGGAGAGGGAGGGAGAGAGAGAGGGAAGGGGTGAGTGGGGGAGGGAAGAGGGGGATTACAAGGAAAATAGAGAGAGGGGGAAGGGGGACAACGCTAGAGAGAGGGAGAGTGGTGGGGACAAGGTGGAGAGGGAGAGAGGGGAGAGGGAGAGTGACAGGAGAAGTGGGAGGAAGGGAGAGAGGGGAAGTGGGATGTATGAGAATGGAGGAGAGAGAGAGAGAGAGTATGTGGAATGGAGAAAAAGAGGATATAGAGTTGAGAGAGAAAGGTAGAGGGGAGAGGGGAGAGAGAGAGAGAGGAGGGGGGAGCGTATCAAGAGAGAGAGAGAGAGAGAGAGGGAGGGGGGGAATCAAGAGAGAGAGAGAGAGGGGAGGGGGGTGGGGAGCGAGGGAAGGAGGGGATCATGAGAGAGAGAGAGATATGGAGGGATGGAGGGAGGGAGGTGGAGGAAGGGAGGGAGGAGAGGAGAGAGAGAGTGAGAGTGAGGGGGATAGAGAGAGGGAGAGGAAGAGAGAACACGAGGGAAGGGAGAGTAGGAGAGTGGGGAGTGAGGGGCCAAGGGGGACAACATGGAGTGAGAGAGGGAGAGTGGTGGGAGGGAGGGAGGGAGTGGAGGGAGAGGGAGAGTGAGAGTGAGGGGGATAGAAAGAGGGAGAGGAAGAGAGAACACGAGAAGGGATAAGTAAGGAGTAAGAGAGGGACAATAGAGAAAGAGAGAGAGGGGACAAGGGGGATACACATATGGTGGTTAGAGAGAGGGAGAGTGGTGGGGACAATGTGGAGAGAGAGAGAGAGGGAGAGAGAGATAGGAGAAGTGAGGAAGGGAGAGAGAGGGGAAGTGGGAGAGTAAGAGGGGGATGGAGGAGGGAGAAGGAGAGGTGGATACGCGTGAGAGAGAAAGAGGGAGGGAGAGAGAGAGAGAGAGAGTATGTGGGAAGAGAGAAAGAGGATATAGAGTCGATATAGAGATATAAAGGTAGAGGGGAGAGGGAGAGAGAGAGAGAGGGAGGGGTGAGTGGGGAGTAAGATGGGGATGACAGGGAAAAAGAGAGAGAGGGGGACAAGGGGGACAACGTGGTGAGAGAGAGAGAGGGAGAGTGGTGGGGACAAGGTGAGGGAGAGAGGGAGAGGGATAGTGACAGAGAAGTGGGAGGAAGGGAGAGAGAGGGAAGGGGACAGAAGAGGGGGGATGGAGGAGGGAGTGGGAGAGGGAGAGGTGGAGTAGGTAGAGAGAGAGAGAGAGGGAGGGTAGAGATAAAGGAGCAAGCGAGAGAGAGAGAGAGAGAGAGAGAGAGAGATGGGGGGAGAGAGGGAGGGTAGATAAAGGGATCACGAGAGAGAGAGAGAGAGAGAGAGAGAGAGAGAGAGAGAGAGTGAGAGAGAGAGAGGGAATAGAGAAAAGAGGATATAGATTTGGGATAGAGAGAAAGGTAGAGGGAAGAGGGAGAGAGAGAGAGAGGGGGGGCGTAGGGAGTGATTAAGAGGGAGAGAGAGAGTGAGGTAGAGAGGGAGTGTGGGAACTAGAGGGAGAATGAGAGAGAGAGAGAGAGAGAGAGTATGTGGGAATAGATAAAAGCGGATAGATTTGGGATAGAGAGAAAGGTAGAGGGGGAGAGGGAGAGAGAGAGGGGGGGAGGGCGGGGGAGTGATCATGAGGGATAGAGAGAGGAGGTAGAGAGGGAGTGAGGGAACTAGAGGGAGCATGAGAGATAGAGAGAGAGATATGGAGCGATGGAGGGAGAGTGAGAAGGGAGGAAGGGAGAGATAGGGGAAGTGGGAGAGTAAGAGGGATGGATGAGGGAGAGGGAGAGGGGAGATGTGTGTGTGTGTGTGTGTGTGAGAGAGAGAGAGAGAGAGGGTAGAGATAAAGGGAGCATGAGAGAGAGAGGTTGAGGGAGGGAGAGAGAGAGAGAGAGAGTATGTGGGAAGGAGAAAAGAGGATATAAGAGTTTGGATAGAGAGAAAGGTAGAGAGTGGGAGAGGGAGAGAGAGAGAGAGAGGAGGGGTGAGTGGGGGAGTAAGAGGGGGGGATGACAGTGGGAAGAAGAGAGAGATAGGGACAAGGGGGACAAAATGGTGAGATAGAGGGAGAGAGTGGTGGGGACAAGGGGGTGGAGAGGTAGGAGAGTGACAGAGGCGGGGGGGAGAGAGGGAAGGGAGAGAGAGGGAAGGGGACAAGAAGAGGGGGATGGAGGGAGGGAGTTGGAGAGGGAGAGGGGGTGGAGTAGGTATAAAGAGAGAGAGAGAGAGAGGGGAGGGGTAGATACAAGGGAGCACGCAGAGAGAGTATGGTAATAGATAAAGAGGATATAGAGTTTGGATAGAGAGAAAGGTAGAGGGGGAGAGGGAGAGAGAGAGGGGGGGTAGGAGAGTGATCAAGAGGGATAGAGAGGGAGGTAGAGAGGTAGTGAGGGAACTAGAGGAGCATGAGAGAGAGAGAGAGAGAGAGTAAGGGGGAATAGAGAAAAAGAGGATATAGAGTTGGGATAGAGAGAAAGGTAGAGGGGGAGAGGGAGAGATAGAGAGTGGGGGGTGTGGGGAGTGATCAAGATGGAGAGAGAGGAGGCAGAGAGGAGGAGGGAACTAGATGGAGAAGGAGAGAGAGAGAGAGAGAGAGATATGGAGCGATGGATGGCTATAGGAGGTGGAGGGAGAGATGGAGGGAGGGAGGGAGAGAGAGAGATAAAGAGAGAGAGTGAGGGGGACATAGAAAGTGAGAGAAGAGAGAGATCATGAGGAAGGGAGAGGGAGAGGGAGGAGGGAGTTAGCGAGAGAGGGGGAGGGAGAGTAATAGGGGGGGGAGAGGGGAGGTGAGATAGGGGTAGAGAGATAAAGAGACAGAGCAAGAGAGGGAGAGAGAGGAGTGTAGATAGGGAGTGGGGAGCATGAGGGAGCATGAGAAAGAGAGAGAGAGATAGAGGTAGAGGGAGAGAGATAGGGAGGTGGGAGGGAGTGAGGGAGAGAGAGAGAGAGAGAGTGAGGGGGAGCCGCAGAGATGGGAGAGGAAGAGAGATCTCGAGGAAGGGATACAAAGGGGGAGAGGGAGGGAGTTAGTGAGAGAGGGGGGAAGTGTGAGAGTAAGAGGGGGATAGGGTGGGACGAAGAGGGGAAGGTGGAGATAGGTAGAGATAAAGAGAAGTAGAGAAAGAGAGAGAGAGATAGAGGTAGACAGGGAGTGAGGGAACTAGAGGGAGCATGAGAGAGAGAGAGATATGGGAGGGAGGGAGAGAGGAGGTGGATGGAGGGAGAGAGAGAGAGAGAAAGAGTGAGGGGGATGGAGAGAGAGGGAGAGGAAGAGAGAGTGCGAGGAAGGAGAGGGAGGGAGGGTAGTTAGAGGGGGATAGGGTGATGGGAAAGAGAGAGAAAGATGGAGGGATGGAGGGAGAGGGAGTGTGGGAGAAGTGAGAGGATGGAGAGAGAGGGACTAGAGAAGAGAGAGGTAGAGAGAGAAGGAGAGAGAGGGAGGAGTGAGTGACAGAGTAAGAGGGGGGTGATGTAGAGAGAGAGGGATAGGGAGGAGTGGTTTATAAGAGTAAGATGGGGGTGAAAGAGAGAGGGAGAGGGGGCAAGGGGATAGGGTGAATGAGAGAGAGAGAGAGGTGGGGTAAGGGGTTGGTCAGAGAGAGATATAGAGAGAGAGGGATGAAGGAGAGGGAGAGGGATAAGGGAGGGAGGGAGAGAGAGAGGAGAAGATATATGTATAGAGAGAAGGGAGAGGAGTGAGAAGAGAGAGGCAGAGAGAGAAGGGATAGAGAGGGAGGAGAGAGAGGTAGAGAGAGAGAAGGGTGGGAGGGAGAGAGAGAGGGAGGCGTGGAGTGAGAGAGTAAGTGAGGGGGCGAAGCGAGGAGAGGGGGGAAAGGGTGTGTCAAAGAGAGGGGAGAGAGGGGGTATAGGTGCGCAGAAAGAGAGGGAGGAAGGGAGGGAGGGAGATAGTAGAGGGAGGGAGGGAGAGAGGGGCAGAGAGAGAAGGGGGGACAGTGGTGGTCGAGAGAGAGAGAGAGAGAGAGGGACCGAGGGGGGGAGGGTGGTCGCAGAGAGAGAGAGAGAGAGAGAGGGGGGGGCATGGGGAGTGATCAAGAGAGAGAGAGAGGAGGTAGAGAGGGAGTGAGGCAAATAGAGGGAGCATGAGAGAGAGAGAGAGATATATGGAGGGATGGGCGGAGGGAGGAGGTAGGAGGGAGGGAGGGAGGAGGTGGAGGGAGGGAGGGAGAGGAGGGGGATAGAGAGAGGGAGAGGAAGAGAGAACACGAGGAAGGGATAGTGGGAGAGTAAGGGAGTAAGAGAGGGGGATGATAGGGAGAAAGAGCGAGAGAGGGGGACAAGGGGGGACAACATGGTTAGAGAGAGGGAGAGTGGTGGGGACAACGTGGAGAGAGAGAGAGAGGGAGAGTGAGAGGAGAAGTGGGAGGAAGGGAGAGAGGGGAAGTGAGAGAGTAAGAGGGGGGATGGAGGAGGGAGAGGAAAAGGTGGATATGCAAGAGAGGGAGAGAGAGAGAGAGAGATAGAGTATGTGGGGAAGAGAGAAAAGAGGATATAGAGGCCGAGATAGAGAGAAAGGTAGAGGGGAGAGGGAGAGAGAGAGAGAGAGAGGGAGGGAGGGAGGGGGAGTAAGATGGGGATTACAAGGAAAAAGAGAGAGAGGGGGACAAGGGGGGACAACATGGTGAGAGAGAGGGAGAGTGGTGGGGACAAGGTGGAGAGGGGAGAGAGGGAGAGAGGATAGCGACAGAGAAGTAGAGGAAGGAGAGAGGGGAAGTGGGATAAAAAGAGGGGATGAAGGAGGGAGAGGGAGAGGGAGAGGGAGTAGGTAGAGAGAGAGAGAGAGGGAGGGTAGATAAAGGGAGCACGAGAGAGAGAGAGAGAGAGAGAGAGAGAGAGAGAGAAAGAGTATGTGGGAATAGAGTAGAAAAGAGGATATAGAGTTGGGATAGAGAGAGAAAGGTAGAGGAAGAGGGAGAGAGAGAGAGGGGGTGTGTAGGGAGTGATCAAGGGAGAGAGAGAGGAGGTAGAGAGTGGGAACTAGAGGAGCATGAGAGAGAGAGAGAGAGAGAGAGGGCGAGAATAGATAAAGCAGATATAGAGTTGGGATAGAGAGAAAGGCAGAGAGAGGGAGAGAGAGAGAGAGAGGGGGGAGGTGTGGGGAGTGATCAAGAGGGAGTGAGGGAACTAGAGGGAGCATGAGAGATAGAAAGAGATATGGGAGGATGGAGGGAGAGTGAGAAGTGTGGGAGGAAGGGAGAGAGAGGGGAAGTGTGGGAGAGTAAGAGGGGGATGGATGAGGGAGAGGGAGAGGTGGAGATGTGTGTGTGAGAGAGAGTGAGAGAGAGAGAGAGAGAGAGAGAGAGAGGGCAGAGATAAAGGGAGCATGAGAGAGAGAGGGTGAGGGAGAGAGAGAGAGATTATGTTGGAAGGAGAAAAGAGGATATATTGTCGAGATAGAGAGAAAGGCAGAGGGGGAGAGGGAGAGAGAGAGAGAGAGAGAGAGAGAGGGAGGGGGTGACAGTGGGAGTAAGAGGGGAAAGGGAGAGAGAGAGAGGGGGAGTGGGGGAGTAAGAGGGGGATGACAGGGAAGAAGAGAGAGAGAGGGACAAGGAGGGAAAACATGGTGAGAGAGAGGGAGGGTGGGGACAAGGTGGAGATGGAGGAGAGTGACAGAGAAGTGGGAGGAAGGGAGAGAGGGGAAGTGGGACAGTAGTGAAGAGGGGGATGGAGGAGGGAGGGAGAGGTAGAGGGAGTAGGGTGGAGAGAGAGAGAGAGAGAGAGAGGGAGGGTAGAAATAAAGGGAGACGAGAGAGAGAGAGTATACATGTGGAATAGAGAAAAGAGGATATAGAGTTCGGAGAATAGAGAGAAAGGTAGAGGGGGAGAGGGAGAGAGAGAGGGGCTAGAGGGTGTAGGGAGTGATCAAGAGGGAGAGAGAGGGAGAGAGGGAGTGAGGGAACTAGAGGGAGCATGAGAGAGAGAGAGAATATGTGGGAATAGAGAAAAGAGGATATAGAGTTGGGATAGAGAGAGAAAGGTAGAGGGGAGAGAGAGACAGAGAGAGAGAGGGGGTGTGAGGAGTGATCAAGATGGAGAGAGAGGAGGCAGAGAGGGAGTGAGGGAACTAGAGGGGAGCACATGAGAGAGAGAGAGAGATATGGAGCGATGGATGGATAGAGGAGGTGGAGGGAGAGAGAGAGAGAGAGAGATAAAGAGAGAGTGAGGGGGATAGAGAAAGTGAGAGGAAGAGAGATCACGAGGAAGGGAGAATGGGAGAGGGGAGGGAGTTAGCGAGAGAGGGGGGAAGTGAGAGAGTAAGAGGGGGGATGGAGGGGGGAGGGAGAGGGGGAGGTGGAGATAGGGTAGAGAGATAAAGAGAAGAGAGCAAGAGGGAGAGAGAGGAGGTAGATAGGGAGCGAGGGAGCATGAGGGAGCATGAGAAAGAGAGAGAGAGAGATATGGAGGGAGAGAGGGAGAAAGGAGGTGGAGGGAGGGAAGGAGATAGGGAGGTGGGAGGGAGGGGAAGGAGAGATGGAGAGGAAGAGAGATCGCGAGGAAGGGAGAGTGGGAGAGGGAGGGAGTTAGTGAGAGAGGGGGAAGTGAGAGCAAGAGGGGGCATGGAGGAGGGGGGGACAGAGAGGGGGAGGTGGAGTAGGGTAGAAAGATAAAGAGAAGTAGAGAAAGAGGGATAGAGAGAGGAGGTAGATAGGGAGTGAGGGAACTAGAGGGAGCATGAGAGAGAGAGATATGGAGGGAGGGAGAGGAGGTGGATGGATGGAGAGAGAGAGAAAGAGTAAGGGGGATGGAGAGAGGGAGAGGATGAGAGAGTGTGAGGAAGGGAGAGTGGAGAGGGAGGAAGGAGGGGGATAGTGGTGGGAGAGAGAGAGAGAGAGATAGAGAGAGAGAAAGAGAGAGAGAGAGATGGAGGGAGAGGGAGAGGAGAAGTGAGGATAGAGAGAGAGGGACTAGAGAAGAGAGAGGTAGAGAGAGAAGGAGAGAGAGGGGAGGAGTGAGTGATAGAGTAAGAGGGGGCGAAAAGAGAGAGGGATAGGGAGGAGTGAGTGATAGAGAAGAGGGGGCGACAAAGAGAGAGAGAGAGAGGGAGTTGAGGCCGGGGAAAAGGGGTGGACGGAGAGAGAGAGATAGAGAGAGAGAGAGAGGAGAGGGGAGAAGGGACAGTTGGTCGAGAGTGTTACACAGTAATTTGTCACGTCCCTACCATTCCTCGTCCCGCGCAATGGAGGACCCATTATGTGACTCCGTGAATGCCATGCCTTGAAAATATCAATGCATCCCTCCGAGTATGAGCTTCATTTCCCTTGAGATATCTCCTTGCAAATCCATGAAAATGCTCTTTTGTATTGGCGTAGAAGGCCCGTTGCTCGCGCCAATCAGTGGAAATCCTCAGAAAGAGTCGCGCCACTGCGCCTCCGTCATAGAGCAATCGCGCCACCCATTTTAGGGACTCGCTTTTTTAAATATGGATGGCGGAAGAGTTCAAACAAACTCACAACTATTGCCTATCTTGAGTTGGGAGGTTTGTCATGAGCGATGGAAGGAAGGTTTTGCCACCTTCTATGGAACTTCCTTGCTGATAGGGCCAATCCCATAATAGGGATCCCAACCTCCTTCCCCATCTATAAAAGCTTGCTCGCATCCATGGCAAGCTAGTCTTGAAGTGCCGGCTTTGCATCTCCCTATTCCCAAGTGCTCAGGCCGTAAAGAATCCCTTCTTTCCCTTAAGGCCCATTCAGTAGGAGACCATCACAGACTCGAGGTTTCCCCTTCATGAAGCTTTGCGAGACGTGGACGACCGAAGACCCGTTCGAAGGAAGCCGCGACGTCGAACTTGGTTGTAACTTCTATTCCGTTTATCATTTTGTCGATGACTATGATTGGTTCCACTCCTTTTTTCCATCATGTTAATGCGAGTAATAACATTTCTTTTCTGACCGATGTTTAGTTACGTATGATGGTTCCTATGCTTGTATCTATTCGTTTCTTCGTGTGCAGTGTTCATCCGTGAGATCGCGGGAAGGATTGTGACCGCTGCATAAAGGACGGGACATCTCTTCTTCGTATCTAGCGTTGGAATCCAGGCTCTCCTTATCCCAAGTCTTTCATTCGTAACTAGGAGCTTGCGTCATAGCATTGTTTGTTTGTTACAGACCCCCGCCGGGCTAGTAGGACCGCGCCTCTATCCGCGCAGGGCCCTCCTCACCCGGGCGACCCACCGGGGATCGCTCGTTTCCTTGTCTTGGTTATGATTAGTTCGCTTTGATTGTTTCCCCTTGCTTCGATGAACCTTCGGGTTGATTCTTTCATCGTTTTAGCCTCTTGGTTCGCTTAGCTTGTATTGGTCTACTTTCGTATAGCTTGTTTTTAATTTTTATTGAAGAACTCGACCGGCGCGGGTTTTAACTCCGTCAGCCGCGCCTACCTCGCGCTTGCTGCCGAGACCGTCTCGCGCCAACCGACCGCCGCCAAGTATGCCGCCGCGCCACCCCCTCGTGATTTTTTGAGTTTCTTCATTTTTTGGCTTCTCTTCGAGCTGACCAGTACTTTTCTTCTTGGATTTCCTCGATTGTCCGAGTGTGTTGGAGTCTTGTTTGGCCGGAATTCACCGCTATCCTTTTGGTTGTTTGCCTCTATCTACCGATTTCACGCTTTGAGCCCTAGGTATCTAGTGGCTTAGTGTATCGAGCCCTCCACTGGGAGTTTTGGTGTTCGATTGTCTTGTCAACTTGTTGATTGATTCTCCACGCTCTTGGGTCAAACTTTGGATTGCTTTGTCGTGTCTTTTGAGTGATTGTTCATTCCTTCATTCGTACCCGTTTGCCTCGCTTTGACCTAGATCACACCTGGCCCATCGGAAGTTTTCAAGTCTTTCTTTGCTTTGAGGGACTTTGGCCGATTTAGAGATTTGGTTGCTTGATTCGTTGAGTGAATGTTGTTTACTTCGCTCTCTTAGATATCATTTCTCATTAAATTGTTCCTTTTGTTTTCGTTGCACATTAGCCATTAAACATTGAAAATCAAAAAATACCCTTTTGCTTTTGTTAAATTAGTGCAAATTGTGATCTTTTCCATATTGCTAGTGATTAGTGTTTGAGTGTAGTGTGCAATTGCATTAGTTTCATTAGAGACATTCTTATTTGTATTCCGTTCATTTCGTTTAAAAGCTCTCAACTCTCATTTAACTAGTTTTCATCGAACGAAATGTTGCACCGTGGCATATAGCTTGCATTTAGGAGACACTACATACGATAGGGCCCGGAAATTGAAACTTAATTGAAGATCAATCGTAAAATTTATTCAATTAACCTAAGGCAACATTGAACTTAACGCAACATATTTAGAAGGTTCAGGTTAGAGACGTGTTCCGCGTCGTTAAACCTAGCACTGCCGTTCGCCTCTTGGCTTTAGACAAGCTAGTACGGACTTGCGCTCCCGTACCGTCGCGTATATAAAGGAGACCCCTGTGTTTTCAATCCTTTATCCATAGGAAGCCGAGTCTCGCCGCCCCCATACCCGTGATACACCGAACACAACATTCGGGAGACTACCCGCACGTACGAAAAGTCCTGGTCAATTTCTCGTTTCCATTTTTGAAACCAAGGTGTATATTGCGCTCACGCATATTTGGTACACCCTTTGTGCCTAGTTTTCCCCGAGCAACACGGTCTTTTCTCGACTCCCTAAACTTGAAAAGACCGTCAAGCGCTTGTCCTTTCACGCTTGTATCAACTCGAAAGAGATAGAGTCATCTTATCGTTTCTCGACTCTTAAAATATGAAACGGTAGAATTTGTTTATTTTCCAATGTGGTAAATCAATCTCCCACGATTACACACCCGTTTAGACTTTGCTCGTGACTCTCCGTTTGATCGTGGGTGTCTTAACTCGTTTTCAGCCCGTGTGTGTCTTCCGTTCTCTTCTTCTAGTATTTTGTCACTTGGCGGAACCTTCGTCTGCCTACCGGTAGTCCTTACACGACGATTCTTCTGAGGCCTTCTCGCCCGTTGAACCAGCCCCTTGTTTCCGACCACCTCGACGGACCCCGGTCCTCTCGCCGAGCAACTCCTTTTGGAGAACCAAATTGAGTTCAACCGGCCTTTTCTTGACCCCCGTGTCCGAATTGAGATTAGAGTCGATTTCCTTCTCTTACATCGGTTCACCGTTATCACGGCCGGTTTTTCCTCCTAGTCCTTGCCGTCTCTCTCGCGTGATGAATTCAGATCAACCATGAGTGATTCGGTGAGGAAATTCCCGGTCCGATGACTACCGCATCCCTCGTAGATTGTTCGGAGGGAGACGATTATGAGCTGGCTACCACATCGTCACCGCCGGGTCCTTCTTGCCGCAGTGGGATACATCTCCGGGTCAGATTATCCTTGCCACCGCCGCTCTATGGGATATCCTCGCCCCGAGGCCACCGCCACTACACCCGGGTATCTCCTTCACGCCCGTCACTTCGTTCCCGTGCGGCTCACCGTTTGTGTAGCCGCTCAAGAAACTTGCCTACTCGTGGTTGGGCTAACTCCCCGAAGATATCTATCTAGCTACCACTATACCGTGATAATACTTTCTCCGGGAGGAGACCGGTTGTTTTGCAATGCCCGAACGCCTGGCCGGATTACCAAATCCCCTAAGATCCTTACCGACCTTCTTCGCACTATGCACAGACGACACTCCCGTGCAGGCATGGCTCTGTCACTGATGAGCATGGGGATATTTTGTGTCTCCCCGCTCCCGAGTTTATCCGTATGCCCAAGGTCGACTGCATAACCAGGCCTCGAACTCCGCAGTACAATCCCTTTCAAGGCCAACTCCGGGCAGCCAACCCGGCTACGCATGACCCGGCGAGGGACAAACTCCCACCGGGCTACTCGCGGCCGGGAAGGGCCATTCCCATAATCCGCAAGGACCGCATTATAACCCGCTGTCAACTCCGCCACCAACAGGATCGGGCCGATGAACTCAAAGTAAATCCAACTTTAATGGAACATGCAACCGCAAGATTCCGCTTGCCTCTACTGTACGTGACCACTTTATGGTCTCCTCGGCTTCGTCAAAACCGGTTTCCAGCAAGCACCTGGTCCTGTTTCCACCACTGTGCCAATCAAGTCATCCGCATAACTCCGTGTCCCGCCTCTAGGCCAACTACCATTCTGGCAAACTGGGCTCACTTACAACTGTGTCACCAGCAGAATTGGGCTGGGCCGGTTTATCCGGCCAACCCGTTCACCCGTGCCGCCCTCATTCCGGCCAACCTCCGTTCATTCGTGGCCGCCCTCACTCGAGTCAACCTCACTATTCAGGCAACCTCTGTCCCCGTTCACTTCCCACTCGCTGCTACCGGCCATTCCATGCCGCGCAAACAATACCGCCCTACGTACCGTGCTCCGCAGTTCCACTTATCGCCAGCCTACTCATCCTCGTGTGAGTACATATTATTATCCTCATGGTCAATCTCAACCAAACCATAACCACGGAGGCCTCCTCGCATCAACCTCCTCCACCCGTGCTCTAACTATGCTCAAGAAATTTAATCCAACAAGCCGCGATATACGGGGCAAACGCCTTAATGGCACGAACTCGGTTATCAAAGCCCCACACAATGGTTACGAATCCAAATCATCAAGAATAATTATGCCCCTCACGTAGGGACCCCACGGACTTAACCCATGGGGTGGATATTCACAACCATCGTGGAGCATGGGTACGGACCTTATTCCTGACCGGCATGGACCCTCCATTGCCGTCTCGGCTACCTTGGATCTGCCTCTGGACGCTTCAAATTGACTAATGATCCGACATAATCCATATTGGCCTCCGGCTCCAACCAAGATACCAGATTACACGCCCTAAGTTTGAGGGCAACTGCGAAGACCCCCTGTGCGCATGTGATGACGTATCACCTCCGGTGTCCTTCCACTTTTGGACTCCGAGATTCGGTTCACCGCGTCTTTCCAGCCGTACTTTACCAATGAGCCGGCCATGGTACATTATCCCGTGTATTTCTTCGTGATTTCAACTCGTGCTAGCTGTCTTTCCTCACGCATTTCCATGGGGCCACTGGGTCCGTATGAGATCGGGACGCACTCTGCCTTCCTGAAGCTGTGACCGCCACTACATCCCGGATCACATCCATGAGTGGCGGCGCGTCGCCGACCGATCAAGGCTCATACCCGATCGATTCTCACCCACCGTCTACAACCTCCTTTCAGAATAAAATCGCTCGTGATATCGCGATGGAGCGTGTGTGACAGAGGAACAAGCTATCGCGTTGCCCGCACCGGATCCGCTTATTCACAATCCGGCACGCTTTATGACATCCCGCCGATGCTCCACAACGTGAGCTTCAAAAGACTTCGCCTACCCCTACTTGCAGGTGATTTAAGGCCATTGGTTCCGTTCTGTAACTGGCCAGTTCGAATGGGAAGCTGTATACACTCCAACAATACCAATCCCGCCTCATCCGCATTCGTAAATCCGCGGAGGTAAATGTCAGCCATTTAGCTAATCCCCGTGCATACAAATCCTCCAAGGGGAAGAAGAAGGGAAAAGGAAAATCAAAATCCGATGCCCCGAAACCGAATCTAAAACTCGAATCAGGATGGCTCCCAACGAAGTCGGGGGCCCCTTGCCTCATCCGTGAAGGTGACCAGCACCAAGGATTGTCCACGACGGTCCGAAATTAGTCAACTTCTTAAAGGCTCAAAGGGAACTCCGATTTTCTTAAAGAGCCATTTCCATCTCGACCTGCATGGTCGAACAAGGTTCATCATCCGCACCGTTTGGGTCTCAAGTTTTCATGATGAAGACTAATGCACCTACTATTGCTATGAGATCGAAGGATTACAATAGTCGGCCAGCAGTACCCGGAAGTGGGCGAAGGACCGCCTCCCCACCTCGCTTCTCGGGGTTCATTGAAATCGAGAAGCCGACTTCGAACCCGTTGTGAAGCCACCTCCTATGGGTGTTCTTCGTGAGATCCTCTTATAATCCAAATGCTCGTGCCGCTCAACATTGCGCATCGTTGGAGGTCCGGGCACAGCGCCATGTGCTATGTCCGCACTTGAGGTTCTTCGCAGGTTGTCCTTCACAACGGAAGGCTTTACCGTGTTACCTATGGTATCGATCCCGCCGACTCGAGCCTTCTCACCTTGATCCGGAGACGACTTCGCCCACATCAAATTGCTTGGATCATTCGTTCGGGGATTAACGGCCTCCGAACGTTCACGCAGCCGCGTCGAGATGAGGGTGCATCTGTGTTATGTCCTCCACTTGTTGGAGCCAATGCCTCCAACTTTGTCATCATCTCCCAATGCCCTTGAGGCATTTGATGGTCGGGAATTCCAAACCCCCCCCGGGAGTTCTCGAGAGTCTTGCGATCACATGTGGAAAAACTCGTCAACGTGGAAGTAGAAGTGGTTGACGCTAAACTCAACTACAATATACTTCTTGCCGCCGCAATTACCCATGCCATGCTCGGTGGGTTGCCTAATGGCCTTTCGATTCATTGTCTCCCTCACGAGGGCAAGATTGTCACAAGGATCATTGCCATTTTTACCTCTAGTTCGAGAACAACGTGCCGTATGTGGATCGTGCACCCGAATCCCCGTACAAAGACAGGGACTGTTCCTTCAAAGACCCAAATTGGGTGGGTATTTTCCCCGTACCGCCACCGAATACCGCCTCAAGTCAACATGTTGTCCAGATCGATGACCCTCGGTTGATTCCTACACTGAAAGCAGTATATGAGTTTGGAGAATCCATGCCTTAACGCCGCATCGGGCCTATCGTGAGACGTTGACGGACGACCTCCACTCCCCGCATGCTCCAATGAGCATGACTCTTGACGTCTACTCACAATCCCCTGGCGAGTCGGGGGCTGATTCGCCCCCGATCCTCTTGAAGACTTTTTCCTTCGGATAGGCGATCATTGAAACTATGTCTCTTGAGGAGCTACCACAGGCGATGGGCATCATCGTTCCTCGTTTATGCCTAGCAGGGGCAATGTTGTCTAGAGCGCTATGCTACTCGGGTTCCTTCCCCTCCTCTTCAAACACCGATCTTGACGCACGAGGTCTTTCGGAGGGTGTCGATGGCGTACTCAAGCAGTTCCCTATCAACATCTCGTTAAACCGGGGATTGTTGAGAGCATTCATCTTGGGTGTATTTTGTTCTCTGAAGAGATCCGGTCTATACGGAACTTTCAAAGAATTCGGAGATGTTTTTGCATGGTCCTACGAGGAAATGCCGGAATTGATCCTGGTATTGTCGTGCAATTCCAGCCTATCAGGTGCAGGCTCACGTGCGCCAACGCTGCGTCCCATGCATCCTCGGAAAACCGCAGCTATCAAGGCGAAGTTGAAAAACTTGCAGGCAACGAGTTGTTATCTATCCCCTTACGAGAATGGGTGTCCAATATCGTCTGTCGATAAAAAACGAGGGTACCATTAGTCAGTCGCGTGTGGATTATCACGATATCAATCGCGCACACATCCTAAGGATAATTATCCCCACTCCGTTTATCGATCGGATTATCGACGATTGCGCGGGAGTAGAGATCTATTCTTTAATGGACGGTTTTCTCGGGTTACAACCGGATTAACATTGCACACCGAGGATCAACATAAGACACACATTCATCTGTCCAGTGGGGCACTTTTGCATATAAAAAACTCCCGTTCGGCCTAAAGAACTGACTGGCGCCACGTTTCGGCGTGCAATGTCATACTGCTTTTCATGATATTCGCCATATTGTCAGCCTTATACGGACGACTTGCACTGCCACATTCGGGTAAGCGAGAGGATCATCCGAACATCTTCGCAGATATTTCTTCACTGCCGAGACGCTACAACATTGGGGAAGCTCAATCCTCATAAATGCGTCTTACGTCGCGTACGCACCCCGCCGTCTTTTAGGCTTTATAGTCTGAAGACCCAATTCGCCTCGACCCTCACGAAGGTTGAGGCCATTATAAATCTCCCGTCACCCTCCTCCCTTTATCGGTTGCGAGTACGCAAGGGAAAGCGAATTTTTCTTAGACGCTTTATCCCAAATTACTCGAGGAATTGGCCAAAGGATTCACTCGTTTGTTAAAGCGAGAATGTTCCCTTTTCATTGGGACTGAGGAAATCGCTCAAAGAATCCTTTGAGAAGGCTGAAGACATTGCTCAGTCAATGCTCAGTTGCTTACGATCCTCCAGGACTACTACCGCGACTTTTACTTTTGTATCTAGCGCCGCATGTACAAGCACCATCGCCATGGTGCTTGGTGCGAGGATGACGAAACCGGTGATGAACATGTTGTTTATTACCTCTCTCGAACCTCTTCTCGACCTGGAAAGCGCTTACTATGCACATGTCGAGAAGTTGGCCTTATGACCGTACTACGCCATATCAACGCTCGCCATTACATCCTACTTTTGCGCACGATAACGGTGGTTTCGCTCGCAACCCTATGAGCGTCATATTCTTTCTAGAGCAATTACTAGGGGGCAAGTACTCCAAATGGATCGTCATCTGCTGGGAGTTTGATTTGGAGTTCTGCCCATCAAGTCAGAGTAAACTAAATCACTAGGTCTTAGCCAGTTTGATATCATTTCTCTCCCTACGAGACTCTCTTCACGAACACTCACGAAGATCATATACCGAGGCTGAAACATGTTGTTTCTTATCGATACTCATGATCCTTGTACTGGGACATCATGGAGTATCTTCGGACCGCTTGACATGTTTGGTGCGAGTTGGATAAAGCTACAGCGCAGTCGGATTCGAGCACCCGGTCCCAACCCCTACGCATAGTAGGAGACTACCCTATATCGTATTGGAGTAGATTCGGTGCTCCGACGATGCCTTACCTTGACGAGGCCGAGAAATGCTGAATAGACGCACGCAGTGGCGCACAGTGGTGGACACATGTAGGGATATGCATGCCCAAAAGATTACGAGGCGGGTTATTTACGGCCTTCTATGATTCAAGGATTGTATCATTGCGATCCGAAAATGCCATCCGTGCCCAGATTTTTCAGCGCAAGATGCGCGCGCCGCCGTGCCTTTGCATCCCGTTATTACCGTCGGCCCTTTTCGCGAAAATGGGCGTGGATTTTATGACGTCGTAACCCTCACTTTAGCGGGGGCATGCGTATATCATTGTCGCCGTCGAGCTTCTTCGCTAAATGGGCCGAGATGATGCCTACTACTATCTCACGATGGAAGAACGAGTTTGCTTCATTTTTATTCAACCATGTTATTGCACGATTCGAGTTCCTCAAGCTATCTTCAACGATCACGGTACTCATTTCCGCGATTACATGATGGCGGAGTGACAGACCACCATTGGGTCACACGTCCGACGTGACTCAACGCCATACTACCCTCAAGCGAGTCGCAGTCGAAAGCTGGAGAACAAGGTTTTGGTCACTATGCTTCCAACGAACAGTTGGAATTCATAAATCCGGTTGGCATCTCCAACGCTGTTCTCAAAACTCTCTGGGCATGCCGAACATGCTGCTAAAAGTGCAACCGGATTCACACCATTCCAAGCTTTGGTGTAGTGCGGTGCAGGAAGCTACTTTGCCTGGGATTGAATGTGAAATTCCTTCGACTCAAATTAGGCTGTGGAGCTCTTACCGGATACTTCTCACGAGGAAGAGCGTCTTACGTATCTCGAACAGGTTGGATGAAACCCGTCGTCTAGCTACTTTGATCATCGAAGCACAAAGAAGAGGGTCAAATCTCATTTTGATCAATCTTGTTTCTCCCCGTTCTTTCATTGAAGGAGACCTAGTCCTCTTGTGCGATCGGGCACATGATAAGCTTGGTGCCGGTAAACTCCGGCACATGTGGCACGGTCCCTACTATATAGTAAACGTGTTTTGAAAAATGGGGCCTATGAGCTTATAGACTACGAAGGAGTTCCATTGGCGCGACCCGAGAAATGGGTTGTACCTTAAGAGATACCTACTTTTGAAATGATTTCTTGGTGTGGTGTGTGTACATAGGTAGTGTGATTGTCATTTGTGTGCATGGTGTGAGTGTGCTTTGTAAACATCTTTACGCTGTGATCGGGTCTCTCTGATTTGTGCGATGTCATTCATCCATTTGCTGGTTTAGCAGGATAAGGTGCCTCCGCGATGCAGGGACACCGTACTTCCCAGCTCGGTCAATCTCCTGATCTAGCTGGTGAGTTGATCGACCTGCAAGGTGTGTGTTTAGGGACGTACCACAAACAATACTCAGCGAATATAGCGCCGTGTTGGGAATTATTAACCAAATGATGATAAACCAGTGACCATCATGTAGTGCTCGTGTACCTAGATTCATGGCATGCAGCTGTTGCGTCAGCGAACGAGGAACTATTCGGTAAGAGCTCAGTCCATTTTACGATTGTATTTGCGTATTCGATTGCTTGGAAAGGAATTTTGAATATATTACATATCATCATATACAGGGAATTTGAATACATTGGCAGATCTCGATGAAAATTTGGTGTTAGATAGACATTCTGCGCAATTTATAAATCATCATCACATGTAAAGAAGACTCATCCGAGGAAATAGAGTATGCATATATATAGATATCGAAATATTTACATAGAAGTGTGTCACATAAAACTCAAAAAATATACATAATTGTCTTAATACATCAGAAAATCTTGTGTCTCTCAAAAAAAATAGGTGTGGCTAAATCCTAGAGACTAATCGGCATGGTGCTCATGATAGCACGTGCTTGCGCACGCACACTAGCTGCCTCTGGGGATTACCGAGTGAGCCGGTTTGGAACTCCCACTTGGTATGGCCAGTACAGTGTACTCCATCGGTACGTCGACGACCGGGCATAGTGCAGGGATCCCACGGACAGTCTCCTCGAGGTGTTAGAGACCGATCTCCTCCTCCGGTGCCTGTCGCGGACCTCTGAGGGGGCGGTTGTGTCCTCCGGGAGATAGGGAGACATCAGTACTGAGTCTCTCAGAGATCCTACCATCTGCATGTCATATATAATTGTGTAAGACAAGTGTGTATTACTTAAAAAGCATATAAACATAAAATCAAAAATATGAGGTGCTTACCCGGCTCTTCATCCCGTCTTGTCTCCTTCCCAGTGGCGAGGAGATGCGGGTCCACAATAAGCCGTGGTTCCTGAATAGGGCCAATCTTCCCTAACGATCGGTTGGCACCGTAGCCACCTAAAAGAACTTCGGGCTTCCGGGACATACGTTGCGCGTCTCAGTCCGGGCATCGGTGCTGCCGGCGAGCCATTCTCGGCTCTCGTGGTACCGGACTCGCCACATGGGCCTCTTGGCCTACTGGAAGGGATTGGTATGCGTTCAGATATGAACGATACAGATGGAACCATACTAGCCCAGCTCGAGTTTTGCCTGTCTGCCTGTGAGCATTGCCTTTTCATGTTGAGTCGTGATGGTACATGTTGCCCAATCATACGATCAGGGGACCCATGCAGTTACCGAGGCCGATGAGAGTCGAGTCTTTAGCCAGCCTGCAGGCTCTGGTGCCAGATCACGGCAGCGCGTCATGGTGTGAGTACAACTCTCGAGTGCTAGATCGAGGATGGTTGAGATGTATACCTTCTTACTCCACTGTTCTGCATTTGTGCCCCATGACACACCTGCTTGCTCAATACTTCTTCCATATTTTCCCACGATGGTCTGCTCCCGATTCAGTGAGGATTGGACCACTGTGGGGATAATCCCGATAGCAGAAATAAATGTCGGTGACCTCCAATTCAGCACTGGTCTCAGCATTACGAATACTTGGTCATTTTCATCCCTGAAGGTGATTAGATATTGGAGGAGCTCGAAGTGAGCTCGTAAGCATGGCGTGAAGAAGAACTTTTTAAAGCCACGAGTCTCTCGAGCATTCATACATGCTTGGCTTTGCATGGCCTCTTCGTCACTACTATCTCCCGTGTTCTCGTTCCTTCCATTCGATTGCCAAATTACATTGTTTATCTACATTCACATGGTCAAAGCCCACGATTAGGTCTTTTGTGAGCTTCAAAATTCAAGAAATTTGGCATAAATAGTGAATTTTAGGCGAAATTGTTCATGCTGACCATGAAATGTTTTGCTGACGATCCAGCGCCATATCATATGACCCTGACAGTAAGAGCTCGATGCTGGCGCGAATCAGTGCCCGATCCCGCGCCACTTGGCCCGGCCTAAAATTTCAAAGGTGCCCTTCTGAGCTGATTTCTAAGGGGGGAAATCATTAAAAAATACATGGAAAGAAAGAGAAAAAGGAGCGCCTCGTACACATCCTGAGGCAGGCCGCTAGAATGGTTGCACTAGATTGAGGTCGCAATCACTGATCGAAAGATTACGTGCTCCAAAATGGACCAGCTGTTGTATCTCTACAAGGTAAATGAGTAAAAAAAGTAATTTCATTTTTACCATTAGACATATTTATAAATTTTCGACGTTAAATGAGCTTTAAAAGTTATTTTTGTCAAATATTTGCATGTATTATGTCGAAAATGGATTTTTCACGCTTGTTGGGCATGTGCGGCGAAGCGAGGTTTTGCGACTTAAAGGGTGGAGACGAGCTGTATTTTATACTTTTTCGGGACTCGGTAAATGCAGAAGAATCACTACCGGAGTCATCTTTCAGCTCTTTTCTGACTCTCTAAATATGAAAAAGATCGCTTCGAGGCCCTTGCATTCGTTTCCGATCTCCGTTAAAATGGACACGAATCGACATTCACCCGATATAAGTTTAACCCTTTTTCGGGCTGGGATGGATTGGTTACGAAAAAGGGAATACCCTAGCCTATGCAGCGACTAGGAGGGTTTTCCCGGGATATTGTTTTCTACCTTTTCGGATCTGGGAAACTATTTACGAAAAGAGGACACGTCGGAGTTTTCTTTTCATTGTCTTTTTCAAACTCTCTAAACATGAAGAGACGTCGAGTTCTTCCTTTGTCGGACTCGTTAAACCACAGTGATGACATTGGATTAAAGATCGAAATGACGTTCTCTAGAGATTTCTCCTTCCTAGGACTCGATTAAATGCACTAGGATGGATTCGCCCGAAGAGGCGGGACTTACTATCCACAAGCATATGCTATCCCCTTCAAGCTTGTTATCAAAAATAATTGGGGTACTCGCCGAGAAATGGTGGGGGAAAAAAATTGAACCATCGTCAAAGTCGTCGTCGGCGATATGTCGCTCTTGAACATGGCACTTGTCTGCGCATTCGTGTCGGGTTGAGGGACATCTCATCTCGTTGCTTCCACTTTGCTTCCATGAGGTTTGGGTAATCTGTTGACCTCTCATCACGATTCTCTGCCCTCGTACGCCATGACCTTTGATCGCGTTGATGTCAAAACTTTGCGCAAGTCCATTGTCGTGCGTTCATATGTTCAAAGGAAGTTGGCCATCTGCAAATATCAACCTTCCTCTGTTTCTCATATGATCCTGATTCGCAACAAACATTATGTTTTCTCATGCATCGCGTCGATGATGTGGGAATCATTATGGCCCACCTTCGATCAAGGTCACTTCCTGTGCGACTTCAACTCATTATCCGGGAAGTTGGTCTAGAGACTCACTGATGGTACGTGAGCACATGCCTCAATGGCAGGGTTCGTCGCATTCGACGTGAAGTTTACATCGATTGACTTCGATCAGATGATTCTGCACGAGTGTTCGGCGTCAACTCACATTCATTCGCACTGCAGTAGATTGCTACACGTAGTACCTTGAGGACCATTGTCATTATTGGTGGTTTTCTCTACAGCGTGCGCATTACTTACGGCTTTCATCATTGGTTTGAAAATTGTCGAGACGATGTTCATTTCACATGCTCGACTATCTGGCTCACACATTCACACTGCTCCGAACTTGTACTTGTTTGGGTCGAAAATGGAGCGCCAAGATACAGGGATTGTGTCTGTTGTAATCCAGTTGCGACGTTGTGAATTATTATCATTATGTACATGACTCAATGATTGGATAGGCATGCGTGACCATACCCGAGTCTATTTGTTTGATCTTAGTTGGATGGTTGCACTCATACCCTAGATCGGATTATAACATACTGCTGTTCGGATGGCTGCGTCCATACCATATATGTACATCATGCTTGAGATATCCGGTTGTATCTTTACGTGCGGAGTTTTGCGACGGCGAGGCTGCAGTTGGACATGTTCTCGTAAAGCATTTCACCCCTCTCTCTCTCGGGCCTCTATGCTTTGAGGGCATACGATATACAGTAATTTGTCACCGTCCCTACCATTCCCCGATCCAGCTAGCATAATGGAGGACCCATTATGTGACTTGTGAACAACGTCACTGCCTTGAAAACATCATCAATGCAGCATCCCTCACGAGTATGAGCTTCATTTCCCCTTGAGACATCTCCCTTGCAAAATCCATGAGAAAACGACTCTTTTTGTATTGGCGCGGGTAGACCGGTTCGGCGGTGCTCGCTGTAATCAGGGGAGAAATCCGTAAGAGGTCGTGCCATGGCGCTACGTCATAGAACGACAATCCGCCACCCATTTTTAGGGTACTTTGTTTTTTAAATATGGATGGTGGAAGTTGAGTTCAAACAAACTCACAACCATTGCCTATCTTGAGTTGGGAGGTTTGGTTACTTAGGAGTTCTATGGAAGGGAAGTGGTTTGCCACCTTCTATGGAACCTTCACTTGTTGATAGGGCCAATCCATAATAATAGGGATCCCAACTCCCTCCTTCCCCCATCATATAAAAGCTTGCTCGAGATCCATGGCAAGCTAGTCTTGAAGATCTTTGGCCTTTTTGCATCTCCCTATTCCCAAGTGCCTTTGTGTTGTAAAGAATCCCTTCTTTCCCTTAAAGGCCCATTCAAGCGAGGAGACAGATTGTTCTGGCAGACTCAGGAGAGGTTTCCCTTTCCTTGGCGAGCTTTGCGAGAAGACGTGGACGACCGGAGAACCCGTTCGAAGGAAGGCTGCCGACGTCAGAACTTGAAGTTTGTAAACTTCTATTCGTTTATCACTTTAATAGATGACTATGATTATGGTTCCACTCCTTTTTCTATCATGTTAATGCGAGTAATATCTTTTATGACCGATGTTTAGTTACGTATGCTGGTTCCTATGCATGTATCTGTTCGTTTCTTCTGTGTGCAGGTGTTCATCCACGGAGATCGTGGAAGGATTGTGATCTGCCAGGGCTGAAGGACGGGGACATCTTCTTCTTCAGATCTAGCGTTGGAATCCCGGTAGGCTCTTATCCCAAGTCTTTCATTCGTAACTAGGAGCTTGCGTCATAGCATTGTTTGTTTGTTGCTAGACCCCTGCTGGGCTAGTAGGGATCGCCTCTGTCCGCAGAGGGGATTTACCTCCTCAACAGAGAGATAGAGAGAGAGAGGGATGAAGGGAGAGGGAGAGGGAGAAGTGGGAGGGAGGGAGAGAGAGAGATTGGAGAAGATAGATGTATAGAGAGAAGAGAGAGGGAGTGGAGAAGAGAGAGGTAGAGAGAGAAGGGATAGAGAGGGAGGAGAGAGAGGTAGAGAAAGAAGGGTGGGAGGGAGATAGAGGGAGGTGTGAGTGAGAGAGTAAGAGGGAGGAGACAGAGGGAGAGGGGGGTGGGAAAGGGTGGTCAGAGAGAGGGAGAGAGGGGGGATAGGGTGCAGAGAGAGAGAGGGAGAAGTGGGAGGGAGGGAGATAGAGGGAGTGGAGGAGAGAGAGGTAGAGAGAGAAGGGGGGGGACAGGGTGGTCAGAGAGAGAGAGATAGAAAGGGATAGGGAGACAGGTGGTCAGAGAGAGAGAGAGAGAGAGAGAGAGAGAGAGAGAGAGGGATGAAGGGAGAGGGAGAGGGAGAAGTGGGATGGAGGGAGAGAGAGGGAGTGGAGAAGATAGATGTATAGAGAGAGGGAGGCATGAGTGAGAGAGTAAGAGGGGGGCGACAGAGAGAGAGGGAGAGGGGGGTGGGACAGGGTGGTCAGTGAGAGGGAGAGAGGGGGGACATTGTGGAGAGAGAGAGAGAGAGAGAGAAGGGGAGACGGGGTGATTGGAGAGAGAGAGAGAGAGAGAGAGAGGTAGGGGGGAGGGGGGGTATAGGGTGGTGGAGGAGAGAGAAGAGAGAGGGAGTGGGGGGGGACGGGGTGTGGTCAGAGGGAGAGAAAGAGAGGGAGAGGGGACGGAGATTGGTCGAGAGAGAGAGAGAGAGAGAGAGAGAGAGATGAAGGGAGAGGGGGTGGAGAATATAGATGTATAGAGAGAAGGGAGAGGGAGTGGAAAAGAGAGTGGTAGAGAGATAAGGGAGAGGGAGAGAGGAGAGAGAGGTAGAGAGAGAAGGGAGGGAGGGAGAGATAGGGAGGTGTGAGTGAGAAAGTAAGAGGGGGGCAAAATAGAGAGAGGGAGAGGGGGGTTGGGACAGGGTGGTTAGAGAGAGGGAGAAAGTGGGGATAGGGTGGAGAAAGAGAGAGAGAGAGAGAGATGGATGGAGGGAGAGCGAGAATTGGGAGGGATGGAGGGATGGAGGGAGAGGGAGAGGGAGAAGTGGGAGGGAGGGAGAGAGAGGGAGTGGAGGAGAGAGAGGTAGACAGAGAAGAGGGAGGGAGGGAGGAGAGAGAGGTAGAGAGAGAGAATGGAAGGAGGGAGAGAGAGGTAAGAGTGAGAGAGAGAGGGAGAGGAGGGGGACAGGGTGGTCATAGAGAGAAAGAGAGAGAGAGAAGGGAGAGGGAGGGAGGAGAGAGAGGAGAGAGAGGTAGAGAGAGAAGGGAGGTGGAGGGAGGAGTGAGTGATAGAGTAAGAGGGGGGGTGACAGAGAGATAGGGGAGGGGGGCGAACAGGGTGGCCAAAGAGAGGGAGAGAGTGGGGGACAGGGTGGAAAGAGAGAGAGATAGAGGTAGAAGTGGGAGGGAGGGAGATAGAGGGAGAGAGTGGGGGACAGGGTGGAGAGAGAGAGAGAGAGAGAGAGAGAGAGAGAGAGGTAGAAGTGGGAGGGAGGGAGAGAGAGGGAGTGGAGAAGAGAGAGGTATAGAGATAAGGGAGAGAGAGGGAGGAGAGAGAGGTAGAGAGAGAAGGGACAGAGGGAGAGAGAGGGAGGAGTGCATGAGAGAGTAAGAGGGGGGGTGACAGAGAGAGGGAGAGGGGGGGATAGGGTGGTCGGAGAGAGGGAGAGAGTGGGGGGCAGGGTGGAGAGAAAGAGAGAGAGAGAGAGAGATGGAGGGATGGAGGGAGAGGGAGAGGGAGAGGGAGAAGTGGGAGGGAGGGAGAGAGAGGGAGGGGTGAGTGGGAGAGTAAGAGGGGGGACGACAGGGAGAGTGGGAGAGAGAGGGGGACAACGTGGTCAGAGAAAGGGAGAGTGGGGGGGACAAGGTGGAGAGAGGGGGAGGGATAGGGAGAGGAGAAGTGGGAGGAAGAGAGAGAGAGGGGAAGGTGGAGATAGGGTAGAGAGAGAGTAGTAGAGAAAGAGGGAGAGAAAGGAGGTAGGGAGGGAGACTGAAAAAAATAATTAGATAGAGAGAGATAAAGGAAGAGAGAAAGTATGGGGGGAGAGAGGGAGGGAAGAGAGAGAGATGGGTAGAGAGGGAGGTAGGAGAGAGAGGTAGAGAGAGAAGGGGAGGAAGGGAGAGAGAGGGAGGGGTGAGTGGGAGAGTAAGAGGGGGGCGACGGGGAGAGAGGGAGAGGGAGAGAACGGGGAGAGGGAGAAGTGGGAGGGAGGGAGAGAGATGGAGTGGGAAAGAGAGGGATGGGTGAATGGGAGAGTAAGAAGGGGGGGCGGGGGGGAAGAGAGGGGGACAAGGGGGGAGAGGGTGTTCATAGAGAGGGAAAGAGAGGGGGAGAGGGTGGAGAGAGAGAGAGAGAGGTAGGCGGGGGGAGAGTCGGAGGAGAAGTGGGAGGGATGGAGAGAGATGGGAGGGAGAGAGGAAGAGTGTTGGCTTGAGAGGTCCTAACCCAGGTTCGAAAGTGAAGTTAACCACCAAAACCTTCTTACTACTGGCCCTTTTGGTAGTGACCTTCTTGCGCAAGTCAGAGTCTCACCTGAAGCAGTGTGGGGGGGTGTTGGAACCAGGTTTCCGCACCCTGAGAGAGACTTGGAATGATGCAGGTGCCTTGAGATCCCAAACAACCTTAAACAGATCTCTGTAACAATGGTCTTAACCAGCAAACCCTTTACATATATATTTAGGTCAATGTAATGTTCCAAAATTAGCATGAAGCTAATTTGAACATTAATTTTTCTCATGCCATCTAGGAGGTGAATAAAATGGGTGAGGAGATCCATGAGAAGGAATAAAATCCCTCATAGTGTGAAAGGGATCAATGGAGAAACTTTATTTTTCACCTTTCAGTGTGAAAAGGGGCAAATGCATGAGGACAAGGTCAAGTTTGACCAAGTCAACAACGCTGCCTAAGAGGGTGTGGCTTGCTTGGAAAGACACCACGGTTTTGGAGGGAAAGGATTCACATGGTGTTGGAAACCCTAATAGGTGGGACCGAAGGTGAGGAGGCTTACAAAAATTATAAGGAGTAAGATAGAAAACTTTTCGGGTTAGCTTATGGATTATTATTTTTGGTCTGCTTAGACTATTGAGGATTCTTCAGCTGTTTAGATGAGTATACAGTGTTGTTCAACACAAAGCATTCCTACTCAGGGATTCATTCTCCTTCATTAAGTGATCTCTTAGAGGGGTTATGTTCTTCATTTCCCACATTCGGGCTTGAGGTCAAGCATTCACCTTCAGCCACAACATTATTTCTGCAGAGAATAATGTTGTGTTGCAGGGTGTTGCAGTGGGAGACTCACAACACCAGCTCTTGAGCTTATCTTTCAGAGGAGGGAGCTCTCATTTCTTTGTAAGATCTGTACAGGAGGTTCCGGAGCACATTTCACATCTTGGCATAAGGCCAACTCAGTTCCCATCTACTACAGCGCAGTTTACTGGGGAAACTGCGTCATTTTTGCCATAGTTGCAGCAACAGGGTTTGAACCCTTGCTTGTGAGCTCATTCCTTGGAGAAAGGACCAACCCTTCTCCCGGGAAGCTCTGTACTTCATTCTTCTTCTGTCACTTGTACATCTGCCCATATTTATTCGATGTAGTATAACTACGTTTTTTAGATCCAAATTGCAGATCCGCATTTTTATACATTGTACTCTCATGAACCCCTCACGTTACTCCTCGGTTTTGTATAAAAGAAAGGAATCCCCATTCCCTCACCATCGAGTATCAGATACTGGCGTATTCATTTTGTCTCATCATTTGCCGATAAACCCTCCTTAAAAATAATGCTATTCTTTGGTTTCGCATTTCTTCGCATGAGATAGGCTATGGGGTTTGGGCTTATTTGAGGGATATTGACTTGGGGAGATCTGTTTATATTGGATCGAGTGATTTGTTTCACCTCTAATTCTACATGTGAGTTTTATATGATGTATTCTAAGGGATGCAAGTCCCATTCCTTACATGTATAGCATTATTTTATGAAGACAACTGTTTTATGCCCTATATTGCTGCATTTCCCCAATTGGAAAGGAGGATATAGGCCATATTCTTGTTGAGTTTCCTACATATGTTGGTGAGATATTATCTTACATCTAATGAGCTGATATAAATTTCCATGCTCATGATTTGTTGAAGCTCCAACTTTGGAATATCTTAAGATATTCCATTTGTTGTAGAAAATCCCTGTTTTGGGATATTATAGTGGTATCAAAGCTGCCATATTGGCTCAGCCTGTGGATTTTAGATCCAATCATAAGATAAGAAGAAGAGGAGGAAAAAATTATGGAGAGGATGAGATTACTCTCATCCATTTTCAGATCTAAGAAGAGCCTCTCCAAGGAGGTTCAATCGATGGAAGGATAAAGATGCAATGAAAATCCAAGAGGGTTTCAAGAAGGAGAAAGCTGCAGTGAGACCTATAGAAGGTTTCAAGAGAGAGAAGAATACCCATGCACTTCCTATTCTCATAGAGGGAGTGGAGAGCAAGAAGACCACTTAGAACATGAGATCCTGAGTGGGTATTTGGCAGAATACAAGTGCCAACCTAGGGCTTTCAAACAGACCTTCGATTTTCCTCAGTTTATTCAACTGAGAGAAGAAAGAAGACCATGCAGTAAGAGGATGATAAGAGGTAATAGATTCTTGTTGTCTACATTTGATGGATCACTCAAGTGTGCAGCAAAGACTTGGGTGATGAAACTAGAGGCATTTTTCCTACTACATCCAATAGTGGAAAAAGATGTTGTGGAGATCATAGCGCTGCACTTGGAGGGAAAGGCAAGCTCTTGGTGGATCAGCCATGTAAGTCATGAAAGAGTACCTACTATTTCTGATTTTACTCATCAAGTAATCAGAAGATTTGACAGTAGGAGATTGGAGGAGGAGTCCTCTTCTCCACTTGAGGAGCCTTGTACCAGCGCTGTCACAATCACGGAGGGACAGCCATCTGTAGCAGTAGTTGGATCGGCAAACACATTGAAGAGAGGAAATCTTGCAGCAATACAAGAGGTTCCCAAAAATCACCAAGGTATGCATGTATTTCCATTTCCGATCATTTCATAAAATCTTGTGGGAAACCTTGGAAATTTGTCCTCACATGGTCCAGGATCAAAACACATTGTTGTGGTGGAGCAACAAGCTTGCACAACGCTATGAAACTTGGGATTGATCCAAGAGGGGATGAACCTACGTTCCTTTTCCTTTTTTTTGAGTTTCATGCAACATAAGGGTTTAAGGTGCAAGATTGGGGGAGGAATGATGGATGTTGAGTCACTTCCCATTGGTGTTTGGCCTTCGACACACTTGGATTCTTTTGGATTCAAGAGATTGATTGGTGAGAGGCATTTTTTGAAAGATCTCCAAGGGGTTACATCTCAACTTCCCATGAGGTGTAATGAGGAATACTTGCTTTTGGAGAATGGTAGTCTTCATTGGGAAGATACCCAAGGAGAGAATGATTGGAGGCATCCACATTTGGATGAATGGAGGTGGATGGAGAGCAATAGGTTGGTGAACCACTTGCAGATCTATGACACAAGGAATCAAGAAGCAAAGCTGAGCTGGCTGCTCTTGAGAGAGTTTTGCCATCTTGGGTCATACTCCTTGTCAAGGAGTATGTGGTGGATGGAGGCATGGCATGGCACCCATATGATAGAACAACATAAAACTTGTTTGTATGGGGCATCATATAAGACAACCATCATGATATTTCTCTATGGCTTGTATGAGGGGGAGATGAGGGAGCAACAAGAGTTTTTGTTGCTGTGGTTACACTTGGGAGAGTATGGGTAGAATTTTTCTCATACTTTTCATGATATTTCTAGAAAGAAGGGAGGCACATTCAAGGTGCATGGAGGCTACCCTTCATCATTGGAGGATTATGAGAGAGTTCCATGTCTAAAGAAGATATTCTCACATAGTAGCATGATGGTGGATGGATTTGGCATATGAAATGCCAAAAGGATAAGTCATGGAGTGACAAGAGCCTTGTTACTAAGGCCTACAGTGCTGTCACTTGAGAGCATGTTTCTATTGATGGAGTGTTCTAAAGGGAGTATGCACCCTCTCTTCTTGCAGATTTTTATGAGAATATTATCATGGGAGGACTCACTCATGGACCTCACCTTCAGCTCACACATGATGCATGGTAAGAAATACATTTATGTGCTTGTTGGTTACTCTATTGAGTATTTGTACTATCTCACCATATGTAAACAGTGCATTTCTCCATAAGAGAGCAAGATTATTTATGGGTTTCATGGTCACTTTAGGGCCAAATTTTGTGATGATGATAACCCATCTCTACGAGACTTTGGGAAAGTGTTTTACTATTTTGATTGTATACAACTGATCTATATTGTTGCTTACTACTTCATGGTAGATGAGCTAACTTGCATAGCTGAAAATTCCTTGGAGGACAACTTGCCACTTGATGCTCTGAATTAGAAGTTGGAAAGACTATGTTGTATCCACCAGAGAGACCATGTTTATCATCCAAACTTACACATAACCTTCAACCATTTTCTGATTTGGATGTCGTATGGTGATGATGTGCCATTCATCTTGTATGGAATGGTTTGGGTTGGCATGGCTCAAAATTTTGGAGGAAGGGTCCTTGGAGACTCAATCTTCTTCTTGCCATTGGAGGGCAATCATGTTGCAGCCCAAGATCAACATGCCCTCTACACTTATCATAAGTGGATAGGAGGACAGCGCGGGATAGGCCTCTTGCCTATCATGTTCATTTATTCAGCCCACCTACACTTCAAGAGCCAAAGGTGGACGAGATTCTTCATGAGTTGCCATGTTGGAGGGTGACTCATTTCATATGGATGATAGCTTGGGGGTGGAGGTTTCACTTGGGAATGAGGATTTCCCATGCATTTCATACTCCATACCTTGAGAGGAAGTCTAGAAAGCACATAGTTGTCTCCTTGAGTATGCTACTTCTGCATGATGATAGCCATTTGGGGTGTCCACCAAATGCTAATTTGTTTTCTTGGGAGAGGCACTATGAGGATTCATTGTTGAGACAACATCTCTTTACTTGGAGGAGATCATCATACATGGATGCTACAGAGAGGGGAGGAGACATAACTCAGTCTATCCTTGCACTTGCTTGAGGACAAGCAATCTTTGAGAGGGGAGGACTGTAATGTTCCAAAATTAGCATGAAGCTAATTTGAACATTAATTTTGCTCATGACATCTAGGAGGTGAATAAAATGGGTGAGGCGGCCCATGAGTAGGGATAAAATCCCTCATAGTGTGAAAGGAATCAATGGATACGCTTTATTTTTCACCTTCCAGTGTGGAAAGGGGAAAATGCATGAGGAAAAGATCAAGTTTGACCAAGTCAACAGCGCTGCCTAAGAGGGTGTGGCTTGCTTGGGAAGACAGTGCTGTTTTGGAAGGAAAGGATTCACATGGTGTTGGAAATCCTAATAGGTGGGATCCAAGGTGAGGAGGCTCATAAAAATTATAAGGAGGAAGATAGCAGACTTTTGGGGTTAGCTTATGGATGATTATTTTTGGTCTGCTTAGACTATTGAGCATTCTTCAGCTGTTGAGCTGAGTATGCAGTGCTGTTTAACACAAGGCATTCCTGCTTAGGGATTCCTTCTCCTTCATTGAGTGATGTCTTGGAGGGGTTCTGTTCTTCATTTCCCACATCTAGGCTAGAGGCCAAGCATCCTCCTTCAGCCACAACATTATTTCTGTAGAGGATAGTGCTGTGTTGCAGGGTGTTGTAGTGCGAGACTTACAACACCAGCTCTTGAGCTTATCTTTTAGAGGGGGCAGCTCCCCTTTCTTTGCAAGATTTGTACAGGAGGTTTCGGAGCACATTTCACATCTTGGCATAATTCCGACTCAATTTCCATCCACTACAGCACAGTTTACGAAAGAAACTGCGTCATTTTCCAGAGTGTTGCAGTAGCAGGGTTTGAACCCTTGCTTGTGAGCTTGTTCCTTGGAGAAAGGGCCAACCCTTCTCCCGGAAATCTCTGTACTTCATTCTTCTTCTGTCACTTGTATATTTCAGTCATATTTATTCAGTGCTGTAGTAAAAATATGTTTTTCAGATCCAGATCTGCAGATCTGATCTTTTGTACAATTGTCTGTCATGAAACCCTTGCCGGGTTGATCTTAGTTTTGTATAAAGAGGGAGGGATCTCCATTTTCTCAGCCATTGGATACTTGTAGACTCCAGATCTGTTCTGCCACATTATTTCATGCATAAAACCCTAATAAAATAACATTGTTCTTTCTTCAGTACTTTCTGCATGAGATAGGCTATGGGGTTTGGGCTTATTTGAGGCATATTGACTTGGGGAGATCTGTTTATGTTGGCTGGAGTGATTTGTTTCACCTCTAATTCTGCATATGAGTTTTATATTATGTATTCTAAGGGATCCAAGTCCCATTCCTCATAGGTATAGAGTTATTTTCTGAAGACAACTATTTTATGCTCTATATTGTTGCATTTCCCCACTTGAGAAGGAGGATATAGGCCATATTCTTGTTGAGGTTCTTTCATTTGCTGATAAGATATTATTTTACATATAATGAGCTGATCTACATTTCCATGCTCATGATTTTGTGAAGCTTAACTTTGGAATATCTTAAGATATTCCATTTGTTGTAAGAAAATCTAGTTTTGGGATATTACAAAGTATGAGGAGTGTTGAAGAGAAACAATGAATCTATCATGAATTTTGATGAGATAGTTGAAGGTTTTGTTGTATACCACGGTGGTGTTTGAATGCAATGTTTTGGAAAGAAAGTTTATATGAAATTGATGAAAGAAAAACCGCACAACGATTTCCATAGTCAGTCATTCTTTACAAAACAGAGACAAAGATTTTTTTTAAGGAGAACAGAGGATTAAATAGAGGGCAGAATATTAGAAACATAAACTTGTGCTTTCTTAAAATCTTTCTATCAATTATTTTGTTTATTTACAATAAGTTCACATTCTTCAAAAGAGAAAAATAGAGGATTGATTGATTGACAAGGGCAGTGAAGCAAAAAGGTAAGCCTACTACCATGATTACATCTAGTGCTTAAATTTTTTATTACAAAGATGAAGTTAATGACAGTAGATGGTTATATAAAATGGTTTTCAGACCAAATGGCTTCAAGAACAGAACCTAAAGACTTCCAAATTGAACACTGGAGTAGGGAAACAGTGGAAAAATTCTACCAGTCAGGGTTAATAGGTTTTCTCCAAAAGTTCAAAGGTCATAATGAGGATGTCACAAGAGAATTTGTAAATAATTTCAAATAGAATGAAACCATGGTTGGTAGCTTACATATCCCTTTGACTCCTGAGTATATCTCTGAAGCTTTAGACTTGCCATCTTCAGGTGAATTATATCACAAGGGATTACATTTTAAAGACAATGGCTTGACATTTTTCTTGGATAAAAATAGGAAGGGTTCTTTTGATAGATCAAACGGGATCCCAAGGGAATGGTTCAATGAACCATGGGCATAACTAGTATTGATAATTCAGAAGTTCTTCACTTGTGACAATAGATTTAGTGTAGTACACCTTTACCATGTCAGGTTACTACAACACATCAAAGGGGATATAAGGATAAATCTTCCCTATTTCTTTTACAAAAACTTGATGAAAATGATTGAAAGCATAAAATTAGAGACTAAGCCCAAAGAGGCTCAATTTATTCATAAGAGACTCATCCAAATTCTTGTAGATTACCAGTTCAAAGTCAAAGGGATGGTTTGGGAAGATTTCTTGGTTGAAAATAAGTTTGTAAAAAAAACACTAAAAACAAACTTAAATCTATACAAGAAACAAGGAATATTGTGCATTCATCTCTTTATCCTAAAACAAGGTGAAATAAATAGCAGGGGACAGTTATGTTAGAGAAAGAAACATCATTTTTTACTATTTCCAGGAGACAGAAAAAGAAGCATTCAGCAGAACCAAAAATACAAGTCATGGAAACATCTGCTATAACAGAACAGGAAAATGAAATCTTTGAGAGATTGTAACAAGAAGTGTATGAAAATCCTATAGAAAGAGATTCTTATTTTGAAAACAATGAGGGGGAAGCTATTTCAGTTTCCAAATATTCAAAGAAAGATCAAAACCTTTCCAGAGTTAGAGAGTTAACTGATAGCTTGGAGATAAGCAAAATCATGGAGAGGCACCTGAAGGAGGAAAATGAAACTTATAAAATAACTAATGAGAAATTGGTTAAGGAGAATGAGAATATAAGTGAGGAAGTGGAAAAGTTAAAAACAAAAAACAATCTTCTTTATACACAGGCATTTAGGTGGCTTCAGGAGAAAAATTCCTGGAAGGGTCAGTATGAGAAACAGAAGGTTAAGACCTCCATCTACAAGGAAGAATAGGGAAAAGACATGGATTCTCTTTTGTACATAGCACAACATGAAGTTTCAGGATCAGGGATGGGATCAACATCAGGGATCAGAAGGTCAAAGAGGAAAAAGCAAGCATGAGGACATGCGTGATCATCATTTTGGGGGAGATGTTGGCCCTCATTTTTTTATCTCTTTTTGTTTAGAAAATACACCTTATTTTGAAATATTATCCATATACTACCATAATATCCACCTTATATTGACCCAAAGATGCATATACAGGTATTTAAGTTATGTTTTCAATTATTAGATGTTTTTGTAAAAATTGAAATTTAAGTGCATTTTTGGACAACAACAGAAATTCCCGTAATAACATTATGGTTTGCATATGTGCAGGACACTTGGGCTCGAGTTGGATACATTTCGAGAAGGCTCGGGAAATAAGAATAAGAGTACACCTGTTGGCATAGTCAGACTGAGCTTTAATATGCCTGGTCAAAGGTGGTCAAACATGACCAGTCTTTATGGAGGATCCCTAGAAACTAGGTCAAACTAGTCTTTGTGGGATTTTCTAAATTATGATGGATTTGATAGATGAATTCGACTTGATATGATAGGATAAGGATAGTTATGACTACTTGAGATATTTTAGATGAGTTTGTTAGATATTTTATCTATTTAAGCCTCAAAATTTGAAGGCTTTGATATGGAACTTGTATGACTTATTATTATTATTTCTGAGACTTGGAGACATAATTGAAGATCCGTTCTATCATATTTTGATGTTGTTACATCCTGGTTGATTGATTGAAGTCTTAAGTAGTTGAATTTACCTTCAGTGTGTGAGTCAAGGGTGGAGGGCCCCCACACGGAGTTAAGTGCACTTCTTAGTTTATTTCGTAGCTGCAATTTCTGAATTAGTTTGCTTATGTTTAATTTTTTTATGCTGATTATTTTCAAGTATTGATGAATCTAATGATCATTCTTAACCTGCATAAGAAAGGACAAACAAGTGTTTAAAGTTAAACACTCTTTCTATCTAATCAATATTTTCAGTTAGAATTCATCTTTACATGCCTTTACATGCTTTGATTGCTGATGAGTCTTAATCTTGTTTCTATTCTGCATATGAAGAGACAAATCAATATTTAAAGTTAAATACTTCTTCTATTTGATTAAGAGACTAAAAACTAAGATTCATCTTTCCTGCTTTTTCTGAATTCCTGTTTTAACAATAGCATTGCTGATAAATGAATATATGATGAAGGACAATCAGGACCTCTTCAGTGAAGAGCCTATTCAATTATTACTTCATGTATCTTAATCTATTGTTTAGTTAAGTTTTTGATTTCTAATTCACATGGTAATGTTGTTAAGAGAAGGAAAAAAAAATCTCTTAAGTTATTATATTCTTCTGTTTCTAATTACACATATGAAATTAGAAATTGATTAAGTTAGATTTATATTTGTAATATGCATTTCCCTAATCATCAATAAACCATCTTCTGAATTGATCACAACTGAAACCCATATACTTTGGGGATGCTCATAAGTTCCACTAACCCGGATTGATAATAAATACTTGTGTTAGTTTACAACAGTAAATTGACCCAACAGTGTGCTTGTCGTATATGTTGTGTTGCGAGCATGTGGTACTATGTTTGTGCATGGTGTAATCGTGGTATCGTGACATGTGTATTCATTGTGTTGCACTCTGTATATGTATATTTATTGCATTGAACTGTACACCGAGTGTATGTGTATGCATTGTATGCTGGTGTAGGCATATGTATTGCTTTGTATTGTACTCCAAATATAGGTGTATTGTGTTGTGTTGTACATCGTTTATAGGTGTATTGTGTTGTGTTGTACATCAGGTGTAGGTGTATGTGTTATGTTGCGTGTCAGGTGTGGGTGTATGTATTGTGTGGTGTTGTACGCCTTGAGTGGATGTATGTGTTTTGATGTACATTGTGTGTATGTGTACGTGAGGTGCAAGGGAACTGGGTGCTTTCCAAGTGTGGCAATCGATCCAATGTGTGTACAGAAAGAACAAAGTCAAAAGTAAGGAACGATGAAGGATAAGTATCAATATTTTATTGCAGTTTTGTTATGCATATGATCTACGATTATGACTTATGATGGTTACATGTGATTTATGATTACGGTTTATGATGATTGCATGTGATTCATGATTTTGATGTAAGATGGTTGTGTTTTGAGCTAACTAGATGTGATATGTTTATACATGATGTTTTGATCAAACAACTAGTTTGATTTGTTGTGACAGGAAATGGGCAAAATTGCAATTGTGCCTTATTGAAGAGTTACCAATGAGGTATGATGTGAATTTATTTCAATTTATTTTGAATATAATGGAAATTATGTGCTTGGTACAGGAAAGAATGTAATTCTCAATTCGGTGGTTGGAACTAACTGTAAGAAATAACAACATTAACAAAATGAATTGGAACATGCAGCAGTACGTTGGTAAAGCACTTCAGGAGCAAGGCCATTTTGGGACAGTGGTACCTAATAGTGTTCATTGATTTCCATGAACATGCTATGGCCGATATGATGGTTTTGAGGTAGGGGTATGCCTTGTTTTTTGTATCTTCCGATGCAAGGAAGCCTTGCCAAGGTATGGAATGCCCGTGATAGGGGATTCCATGGAACTTGGAAGGTGAGTGACTACACAGAAGGGATTACCAAATTTCCCCAAGGATTGTGTAGTAGAGAAGGGAAGGTCGAAGATGGATTCGTTTTGGTCATTAACATTGCTAGATGGAATTAGATGCACATTGGGAGTGTGCCCTGGAAAAATGAGCCGGTAACTGTTCACTGAGGGTACAATAGCACAGGATTGTAGGGTTGGACATTGGATGGAGACTTTGATTTGGTAGTGTATTTTGGACTTCTTAGGAAGGAAGTGAATCCTGGTATTACTTTGAGGGTGGAGTTGTGAGCCTATGGATTCCCTTGGTGTGGATGCAGGCATTGTATCCTTTTATTTGTTGTTTGAGAAAATGTGTATATGTGTATACTATTATAAATTCTGCAATGAGCTACGTTATAAAGCTCTAATACAAGGTATTGTTGCCATGATGGTTTTTTCTTTTGAGCAGGTTATTCATTGTAAATAATGCAACGAGATGTGTTATAAATCCTCATGGGCAGTATGTTTTATTTTCAACGGTTTTGCTGAGGTATATGTGTGGTTGAACATTGAGGACGATGTCCACCAAGGGGGATGGTTATGTAACAACCTTGGTGAAAATTTTGTGTAATAAAAGTTAAAAATAATAACCACAGTTGATGGGGAACTTATTCCAAGCTGAATATTTGGAAAAACATCCTAGAGGGTGTTCATTTGGTTATTATGGCTAAAGGAAATTGGTAAATGCATTTGGAAAGGAAAAGTGGCATTTATTAGAATTTATTTTTGAAAATAATGGAAAATAGGAGAAAAGGAAGGTGAAAGGTCACAGGTGGCATGTGAGGAGAAAAATGAAGGAAAATAATGGAAAATGAAGAAAATAGAGGCCTCATTGATAAAAAGGCTTATGAGGATTAGTTGGCAAGATTTTTCTCACATTTTTGGAGCTCTCTCATTATTATTTCTCTCTCTCTCACTCTTGGACACTTAGAGTTTTCTTAGAGAACTTTAGAATTGGACCAATAAAGGTAAGAAAGCAAGCATAAGGAGGAAGCAACCAAGGAGGAGCGGGAATCAAGCAACTACAGCAATATTCTTGGCATGTATCGATTTTCAAGTGTATTTTCCTTGCTAGATTTGGCATGCATGGTATTGCATGTGGTTCTTTTCTTTCTTGGCATGGGTTTCCCAGGTATAACAATGTTTTCAGCTTAGCCTTTCCATTTCCGGATAAGCATGGTGTTGTGGAGTTCTAATGTCTTAGTTTAACTGGATTACTAGATGGATTCGAAGCTGAGTGAGGTGGATCTTCGAATATTATTATTATTTGACATAGAACCAATTTATGTGTTTCCTTGGTTTAGGGCCTAGTGATCCAGGTTTGGATTGCAGTAAAGACTGAGAGGTGTTGCCTCAGTTTAGGGCCTAGTGTTTCGGGATTGGATTTCGGTAAATCCTAAGAGGTGATTGCCCTTGATTAGACCTAGGAATCCTTTTCGGTGAATGGTGGGATATACGGTAAAGCCTAGAGGGTGGTGTCTCGGTTTAGGGCCTAGTGACCCTTGATTCAGACTGTGGGTTGCGGTAAATCCTAAGAGGCAGGAAAATTCCTCACGGTGTAGGTGGAGAGAATCTAGTGATATCCATGCTTGTGTTGGCCTAGTGATCGGGTGTAGATCACGGTAAAGTCGATTATGACATGTTTATTGTGTTGTCCTAGTGATCTGGGATGGATCACAGTAAAACCTGATATCTATTGATGAGGGTGAGGTGGTTTATCCTTGGGATGCCCTGGTTGGTTATTTATGTTTGAGGGCGACATTCATGTTTGGAATATGGGACGGGGGTGATTGGTCGAAGAGATATTTGTCCCCAGCAATTTATGGTCAAGTGGAATGTGGAAGTCCCATCTCCAGTTGGTTTTTACACTCATTAATCAGAAGCTCATTCCTTTGGCATTTGATGTATAATTGTACTGTTTATTATGTGGATTCTATTGCTATTGTATCCATGGTATTTCTATTTATATTATGTTGGTTATACAAATGTATTTTATTAGTGATGATGTATGGCTCTATCCATGTTTTTACTTGTAAATAAATGCACAATGTATCTCTGGTCAAATAGATTGTACTGCAACTTATGATGTAAGGGAGAAATGCTTCTTAGCAATTCTCAGATAAGTATGAGACCCCTATGCTTAAATATTTTGTTTACACCTGTAGATGCAATGTTTGTGACATGTTTGGCGAAATGAATGTCATGGCTAGGAGGGGTAAAAATGAGTTCCTGATGATGTAATTACTTCGACCTTTGTTTTATTGTTACTTATCATCTCCTAAAGTTTCGTGAAGTTTTGGGTAGTGACTTGGGCTCTGGGTTGAAAAGGTGGCACAAATCCTGGATTTTCAAGTATAGAACTGACCATTTGGGGCCCTGGCCGTTACCTTGCCTTGGCATGCCTGTGGCTATAGGTTCCTAGCCACTACCTTGCCTTGGAATGCTTGCGGCTATGGTCCAAAAGGGTCAAAGAGTTAGTCCCCCTCAGGGAACCAGGGTTTGGGAGGTTGGGTTACCTCTTGGGGACGTTGTTGATGTCGTGTAAGGTGTGTTTGTCTTGTTTCCGTTGGTTCCACTTCCTTAAGGTCATCTAGAAGGTTGAATCACATATTATTAGCCTCTCGTCACATGTTTACCTCAGTTGGCTGGTTACTTGGGTAGATGTGGCAAAAGGGTGTTACACATCTTAGCTTCCATACAATCTATCTTAGCTTTCATTTCATTTTTGGTTACACTTTGTGAGAGCGAAATTTGTTGCACTTGGTCTCGTAATTTTGATATATCATGTTGCAATTCTTCCTCTTCACGTTTCATAGTAGATATTTCTGAGGGCTTAATGGGTGTGAAATTATTTTTGGGAAGAATTTTAGAACCTAATACTTATATATGTGCTTCAATATGCCCTTAGAATCACTTCAAAATGATTTTTCAAAAAAAAATTATGCAATTTATAAAAAAAAATACACACCTTTTTCTTGCTTTTGAGGAGATCGATACTGAACCTGATGTATATATGTGATTCCAGATCCCAAATATTTGAACTTCGATCTTGTAGTATCTCTCCGAGTCTTCTTTCCAATGCCATAGGTCAGACCTAATTTGGATTCTTCAAGGTAAATTGATGCCCAATCTCCCACGATGACATGATTATAGATTGGTTCAATAGAGAAAACTTGTACAAAGTGACACATGTCACTATTTCAACCTTCAACCTTGAAATTGGTACACAAAAAAATACAGTCCAGGCACTTTCAACAAATTTTTAGAGAATTCAAATCTGATGCTTGAAACGAAAGTTATGACTATTTTCCCTAGGTCACCTGTTTGAGACTGAATTTTTGAGCCAACAAACCCTAAATTCCCCAGATCATATCTCCAAAAATATAGCGAACCGATATTTGAAATTTTTACACGACATTCACCAAGTTTGCGTCTCCACATGGTAAATATTTCAGAATTTGAAGACTCGTAGAAAAAAAAGTTATAGCGAAAATTCCAAGATGTCTTGTTTGAAGAAGCAAAACCTAGAATCCAAATCTTTGATACTAAATGTTATGCAACCAACTCACAAAATAGAAAAAAGATAGAGCAATAACTTAGAAATCAAACTCTTCGAGGGGGAAACCTCCCTTACATTACATAATTGAACAATTATTGGATGATTCAAATGAGAAAACCTCCTTTCTATATATAGGAGTCTAAGGGGTCACAATATAATCAGAGCAGACATAACAATAATAATGTAAGGGCACAACAATAACAATAGTGGGCTTCTATGGGGCACAATAATAACACTATGGCGACTACATGGGTACAACTATAACAATAAGGGGGATACACTAACAATAACAATAAGGGGATGCACTAGTCTTATAGGGACCTAACATATATAGTGATGATTTTCTTGATTGCCTCATGAAATTCTTAATGAACTCTGTCACTAAAGCTAATATTATTGAACAAAGTGATTAAAGGTTGATTAAACATTGATTTATCCATGAAAGGTAAACTAGGATTGTTTCTTTTGAATTCACTCTTCTTTTAGGGTTTCAATTGCAAGCATTGTTACTGCATAAGGTTAGTTTCCTTTTTAATGAAACTTCTACATTTTTCAATTATATTAGTGTTTACATTCCTTCAAGTAGCATAGAATATACATTATGCAAGTATACTAATGCTTCCATTTATGCAACTAGTTTAGGATTTAATTTCATAATATTCACTTCATTGCATCATATCAATGAAAGAAGGACACATTGCATGTAGCACATATAGTTCTGAAACCTCTTAATTTGGTACAAACCCGGGTTGATAATTTAAGTTGGTAGCCTTGGGAGTTGTAACATTCTTTTTGTAATACCATGGCTCATCAGTTGACACTTACCAACAAAATTTTTGACTTTCCTTTGTGAACATTGATGGCGAATTATTTTCTATTCTTGAAGAGGTGTTACGGGTTGGCTATCCACATGAAGATTGCATCTCACATGTACTTATAGGGTTTTCCAAACACCACTCCACATACGTTTAGGGAAACTAAATCTAGTTATACTTCATCAATAAAATCATCACTAATAACAAATTTGATTTTGCATTGTTTTGTTACCTTTATTGATGCATCTTTATTTACCCATCCCAATGGATATGGGCTTAGATGATCATGAACTTCTAATACAAGGTTGTTAACCAAATTTGTTGCAATGATACTTTCCTTTGATCCTTAGTCGAACAAAGCATCAACATTGGTATTGTTAATCTATATCTTTAAAATCAAACAGTCTAGTCTTTTTGTTCTCTTCGTGTTGTTGAAGGCTACTCAGATTCACCTCCTTTCGCACTAATGTAAATACAATCTTCTCATCCACATCCAAGGTGGTTTAAATCTACTTGATTGAATGAGTGGTTACAATATCTTTTTTATTATTATCTTTCTTGTTGTTCTTTTGGTTAAGTTTTGGATGCAACTTATAACACTTCTCCTCTATATGACCATCAATGTTATATTGGTTGTAGTTGTTAGTAGGATATTTGCACTAGTGTGTTGTGGTTGTCATATTTTTATCTTCCCCCCTTTGCACTTCTCCCCCCAAGAAGCGTCCTAATGCTCCTTCTACTTCGACCCACATAATTTCCCTTTCCTTTGGCCTATGTTCTCTAAGTATTGTGCCTTTACACAAGCCTTGTCCATCGATCTGGTCTTGAATAGCATCACTTGCTTCTGAAAATGGACTTTTAGACCCCATATATACTTGAGGAGTACATTTGGGTTATTTTTCAAGATACCCAACATTATGGCCATATTTTTAAACTTTGTGGTGTACTCCTATATACTCTACCCAACTTTTGGCTGAAATAATGCCACTAGATCCATTGGTCCTCTACATAACCTATAGGGTAAAATTGTGAGTTTATGAGGGTTTTGAAATCCTCCCATTGAGTCAGTATAGGATCTCCCTCCAACCTCAAGGTCTCAGTGTGGCTTTTCCACCAGGTCAAGGCATGACCCTCTAATATCAATTGAGAAAACACAATTTTCTATTTTTCCTATATATGATGGACACTAAAATAAACTTATAATTGCTATAAATAGTGATTTAGCTTCATAACATCAATCTCACCTTGATACAAATTGATGTCAACTTTTGCTTCCATTTTGAACAGGGACTATGAATGGTTCACGACACTCGAACAGGGTTGATCTTTTTCATGTTCTTTCTTCGAATCCTTATTTCTTTCTTATTGATCACATAATATGCCCTTTGATCGAACATGCATTAGAACCCCCATATTCTTTGAATATCCCCAACTTATTGGTCAGGCCCACACGAGGAGGCTCATATTACAATTTATATCTACCACTTGTGCTTCCAACTACGAACACCTCTCCTCTGCAAGATCAAGAGGGTTATTCATAGATTTGTTAACCATAGCTGAGGTTTTGTGACTTTCAATTTAACATATTTGGATAACCTTCAGATCCCCACAATATACCCAAATAAATCTACTATGATACCAATGTGATCTATAAACTATTGTGGATATTCCACTAGACAATTTGTCACAACAGATCCACTAAAATATATTAGAAAATTTGAAATGTACACTATGAAGGTTTAATTCTCCTTAAATTTATTGATTTGTTAATTATTGTTTGTTGTGTATACATGAAAATTATAAATAATATAAAAATAGAGAACAATGAAATAAAACTCACAAACCCCAATTGACACAAGGTATATCTCAGGAAACCCTTTCAAGGGAAAACCTATTTGGAAGGTAAGGCTTATCTACTGACTTTCTCTGAATAGAAAATGGTTGTAAGTAAAAATAAGGATAACCTATGGCCCATGGGATAATACAATTCACAAATCCTCTCCATGTTCTCTCCCCCTATCCCTCTCGACTACTCTGTGTTAGTTTGTGTAGCTTGAACTTGTGTTCTAGTCTCAAGTGGTGTCTATGAGGCTAGGAACACAAATGGATTATGAAAGCCTAGTTTATTTTATAAAGGGAAGATGTCTTAATTATATTTATTAACCAATTTTAATTATTTTCCTAAGTGTAACTTAGGGAAATGGGTTCATTAACCAGTATTAATTGAGAAATTAGATTTCTCTCTAGTGCCTTTTAAAAAAGTAACTTGGAGTCAATATGATCTTAGCCATCGATCATAATTAGACCTTGGCTACTGATTTCACAATGAGAGATTATAAGAAGAAGTTGATGGGGCTCTTGGAGACATAATTTGAGTGAGAAATGTCACATTTTTAATGTGGGAAGACACAAGTAGAGGGTTCAATAATGACTAAGATCGATTTGGGAGAGATAATTTCTTCACAGTGATTTCTAGCATCTTAGTGATAAAGGGAGATCAAATTGTTCTATAGAGTTTTAATTTATCCAACTATTGTGAATTGAAAGTGAGAGGCTGATTTTCTAGTTGAGGTCGAGTTTTCAGAGGAAAGAGCAAATTTTCCAGGAGGTCGATTTATAGGATAAAAGAACAAGTTTTCCAAAGAGATCTATTTTCTAGTGGAGCCCGAATTATTTTTCCAAGAAGTGTGATATTCCAGTGGAGGTTGGGTTATTCTCTAAGCTTTGCAAGTTTACGACAAATAGTTTATGTATTATTTCAATTAAAAATTTATTGAAGAGTAATAAAACCTCATCTACAAAATTGGTTTTCCCCACCTTGGGGTTTTTCTAGGCACAATTTTTTAAATATCTCGATGTTTATTTTATGTGTGATGTTTTCTCAATTCTTGTGGTTTATTTAATTGGTGAAATTTGTAGTTGTTATTTTATTCAGTATTTGTAGTAAATTATTTTGTTGTGACGAAAAATCTAAAATATAGGAGAATAATAACCAAATTAAATACAATATAATTTTCACACTTTTCTTATCTATGGAACAAAATGCACTCAGAAAGAATGGAACCCCTTTACCTCCTATTGGCTCGGTTTTAACATATCCTGATAGCCTACTAGTGGTTGGGTTTGACTCCTTCAACTCTTAACTAGAGTTACAATATTGAATCTTCTAGAGTCTTCATCATCATGATAATGTGGCTAGCCCATTTTCCCATGAATAATGGGGGCTGACATGGAATCCTCTCAAATCATTGTCATCAAACCAAGAAAGTCAAATTTTGAGTGGTATCAAATTTGCATACAAAATCTAATTGAGGTGATTCTTGCACCAATGAATAAGTATTTCTGTGTAGAATAATAAAAATGGTGATACACTTATGAAACAAAGTTTTAACTCCCAAAAAGTGTTGTTTGATGCCTAAAACTTCTCATGAAAGGTCTCAAACACTAATTTTCCAAACCGGGTCCTGTTAGTAAAAATGTCATGTGCGCTAATTCCTCGAATTCTTCCACTCTAAAAGCATTGAGATAGATGAAAAACAACATAATGATCCGATCTTGATCAAGAGCATAAGCTACATGAAGTAACGAACTAAATTTTTCTTGGGGGACAATTTTTATGTTTGCGGAGGATGTGACAGGGTTACTCCGTACTCGAGTTGGACATCGAAGTAGAGGGAGTATTGAAGAAGACAACATGCCCATGCATTGTGTGACATGTTTGTGGTAACAAAGCCACATTTTGAGCATAGTTATGTGTTGATTGGCACTATGGGTGGACTGATGCAACTTGTGACTCAACCAAAGGTGAATACGACCCAATGGGCAAGAAGAAATAATGGAGGACACTATTTTGGGATTCAACCAAGTACCAAACCAAGTTTGGAGATAATTTTAATGTGGAAAAGTAGAATCAATAATGGTAGAGTTCATGAGAGCAACCCTAAGGGTTGTAAAAATGATTTGTAGGGTGGACCAAATGTTGTATGTTGTATTTTGGTTAGAATGATATTACATGTGTATGTGTTCTTGCTTGGTTTATATTGCATAGAATATTAGTGATATGAATCGTAAGAATTGTTTAATATGATGGTAAATCATATTATGACTTGGGTTTTGGATTAAGTAAAAAGTTTTCACTACGTTTGTGTGACTTAGTCAAAACACTAGCCAAGTGAGGCATATTTTTGGTGGAGTAAAACTGAGAAGGTAATGCCCTTGGTGAGAAATACGTTTGTGTTGCATGCCTAGAAAATGTCTAGTGTGTATTCTTAGAAGAGTTATGATCTGGAGTGGTGACCTGGGGGATATGAGAAGTAATTTTTAAAAATTACATGTTTGGTGTTATCTATTACTGCTTCATATTCGGTGAAGCCTGGAAGCATTATGAGAATTTTTCTGTTATTTTAAATTGAAAATTATTTAATGAGAAGTGGGCCCACAATACATGTAGATGTTGATATATGCATGACACCTCTCTACCTCTACTCAGAATGTGATTTAGAATCTCTCCCTAGACATGCATTCCCTTGTGCCATTCGATTCATAGTTTCCATTGCACTTTGATTATGGTTCCAGTTTGGTTGGACATAAACTATTAGTAGTTGAATAGATGCAACCTTGCCTATGCTATGTAAAACTGTGCGAGAGACAAACAAGTGTAGGTCACCATGGGATGAAATCCTAGAAAAATAGCCCATGATAGAGTGAGTGTTTTCATGCAAAAGTATAACATCATTATAAATATTTATTTGTTGAAAGGATTCACTCTAGCCATGCACAACAAGTGGATGTCTTCCTTGTCTAAGTGGATTGTGGTTTGAAAAAACTGGTGCATAGTTTGTTTCCCAAATCAAGACAAAGTAAAAGGTGGTAGGAGTAGCAGTTATAGGTCTAGATTGAGACTCTAAATAACCAAAAGTGACTATTAAGCTTTCCCAAGTCTTATTTGTCACAGATTGATACATTTGGAAACTTATCTCAAAGCTCAACAAGGAGTGACTAGATGGCTTGTTATATTACAATTAGTCTAATGAAGTGAATCACACATACAATAAGAAGGAAAGTAATATGCCTTATACCCTTGCTCTATTTTCTAAGTTTCGACTATGTCTTCTTCTTAGTTTTAAAATAATTTAACTGAGTAGTGTCTACGTAGAAGATACATATTTTACCTTGTACATGTTAATCAAGGTTTACCATTTATTTATTCTTCAAGCTCCCACAAAAGATGAAAGATGAGGTGAAAGACCATTCATGATAATTCTAATAGATGCTCAAAGTACTATAATCTTTGTTATGATAACTAAAGGGGTTATATTCCATGTTTTCAAGACAAATTTCGAAAGTCTTAAGGTCTCGTTCCACTCTCTCACCTTTTTAGTTTTCTTTTTTTTTTAGTTTTCTCACTACAAGGAAAAGACCCTCTAGTGGATGTTTTTGAGGAACCACAAAGAAAAATACCCCATACATCCGTTTCTAGCGGAGGTTACTAGAGGAGGTTGGCGGGCGGAGGGTTTTGCGAATGTTTTCCTATCGGTGCTCTTATCGTTAAAACTTGCCCCGGTGCTCTCAAAAAATGAAAGCACCGGTGTGGACAAAATCATTGGCACACCAGACACCGTGCACTCCATACACACCCACCTGGTGAGTCATAATATAATAGAGCACCGGTGCCTCACAACTCGTCCACGCCAGTGCATTATAAAACACAATGCCAACATCGAAACCACCCGGTGTGGTAGACCTAAACCGCACCGGTGCATCATAAAAAATGCGCCAAAACACAAACCGACTGTTGCGTTTGTAGCAAACAATACCGATGCGCCTATAAACAACGTGCACCGGTAAAGGGTTAAATGAAAATAAATATTTACGACAAAAATCCCAGATTTTTCAGTTTTCCATTGCTCCTGAGCTATCAATTACCAGTGCGCATGATACCATAGAACGCACCGGTGCGCACCGAACATTGCCACACCAGACAACGTGCATGAAGTACACACCGACGAGGCGTCAATACTCTTCTGTGCGGGTGCATCATAAAACAATGCGCAAAAATAGAAACGAGCCAGTGCGTTCTTCTCTAAGAGCACCGGTGCACCAGAAACCGCATGCACTAGAATAGCATTATAAAAAAAAAAAAAAATTAAGGCCAAAAAACTGGTGCTTTGCGACTATTATGCACCGGTGCTTTACCATTACACCGCCCCGGTGCATCATCAAATTTTTGCGCCGAAACTGAAACATCCCTATGCGCGGTTAGGGAAACACCCCGACGCGTTATAAACAACACGCCAAAATTGATAACGCCTGGTGCGGTTTTATTGAACTGCACCGGTGCACTTATAGAACCCTGCGCACTGAAACATGGTTAATTAAAAAAAAAATTACGGCCAAAAAACTTAATTATTCACTTTCCTTAGTGCTCCAGAACTCTCAAGCGCCGGTGTTATTTCCTTATTTCTGAGCCGCCCTGACATTGGTGCTCTCATTGCACCCATTGCACGCACTGCTGCTCTACATTGGCCATGAATCTCCAGCTTGCATTTTGAAAAAAAGTGGGAAAATTTATTTTCCAAATTTTACAGCCAATATGACTCCTCAACAGCGAAATGTACAGGTATTTTTCTAGTTTTTCTATAATTAAGCCTTTTAGTGGATTAGAAATTGAAATAAACTTAAAAATAACCATTAAAAAAGTTTTTTTTTTTTTTTGGTCGCGCGGTGCGCTCGAGCTATTCGGCTCGCACCGAATAGCGGTGCTACCTGTAAAATTTACAGGCAGCACCACTACCGGTGCTAATGGTAATCACACCGTTTCCGGGGCGGTGCCGGAAGGCGCCCCGAATAATTTTAAACTAAAAAGAAAAAAGAAAAAAGGCGGTGCACTCATTTATACAGGCGCACCGTTGCCCCCGGCAATCACAGTGCGGTGCATTGACTTTATTTTCTGCCCCGGTTTATGTCAGCACACCGCATTTTGCATTCTGAGAGGGTCAACGATGCAGCCGGGTAAACGACCGCATCGTGAACTATTTCATTGGCATGAAGTCGGTGCACTGACACGACTATACGCGCCGGGGTGTATGTTTCAGTCAGCGCATCGCTATTCTGAATTATATGCAGTCCACGATACTTGAAAAATAGACATCTGCACTGAATCCGGTGTGGTCTGTTTCATTAGGGGCCCCAAGGACGGTGCGCTAAAATATTAGGACGCACCGGCACTGGTGCGTGATTGTTTTTATGGAGCACTGACTTGTATGTTTGTTTTTTGTTCAAAAAAAATATTTATGTATATTTATAAATACATTTTTGTTTTTGTCAAACCAAGAGGTAAC
>JAXQQM020077887.1:0-15036 GCA_034641835.2 Pinus albicaulis | reverse complement strand
TATGGAGTCTTAAAACTACGTAAACTTGATAAGTGTTTATTATTAATGATGATAGATGAGAGATGGTTACAATGGGGAATCAGGGCTTTTAAGCCTAGCCTCATGGTGTCCCTAAGTGAAAGGCATGATCTTTGATCATGCCCATTGATTAATAAAACCTAATATAACTATATCTAACTAACAAGTAATAAAATATTCATAACATTGCCCCTCTCTTAAAGATGCTTTGTCCTCAAAGCATACGTAACGATGGACAATGTTGACGAACGTCTGGTTTTCTCAAGCGATGAGCTCTTGCTTCCCACATTTTAAAAAGATCGTGGAGCATCTTCTTGAGTTCAATCTTTTGGTGATGTGGATAGTGACAAGATCTGATATTGACAGGGTCAGATCCTATTCCTGGTACTGCTGGTGATTCTTCTTTGTTCCTTTTTAGATTTAGAGGTAGGTTACCAACAATTATTGTCTGATGTAACTTTTCCTCATCATCAAATGCTTCCTTCCTAACAACTGTATCTGCTTAATCACCGAAGGCCTTAACAGCTTCTGGCGCTATATCAGTGGCTTCGGATGTGTTTGTCACTTCACATGTTTCGTTAAATTCTGGGGATGAAACATTTTGTTGTTTATAAACATCTGTATCTTCATGGTGACGTGGGGAATCGGATTTTTCCTGATGCTCTTCTGAGTTCCCTGAATCTGCGGAATTGTTTTGTTGATTTTGTTCCATGTTAGGAACTATTGGTTTTTGCATTAGACCTAACTTGTCCATGATGGCATTAAATTTCTGCAATATTTTGTTCTCATTGTCCTTAGCCTCCATTTGTTTTAGCCATATTTGCCTTTTTATCTGATCAACCGTCATCATTGATAAAGACATACTGAACATGTATGAGGTGGGAAATATTTTTTTGCCAGTTTTTCCTTTTTTTTTTTTTAAATTAATTAATTAATTAATATTTAATTAATTAATTAATTAATAATATATATATTTTTAATAATAATAATAATTATTATTTTTAAATAGTTTATATAATTATTATATATATATATAATTGTTGATTTAAAAATTATATAATATATAAATCAATTATATAATTTTTAATAATAATTTTTATTATTATTATTATTTTTAAATCTAATTTTTATATAAAAATTAATTAAAATTAAAATTTATATAAAAATTAAATCTGTTTATGTATATATTATAATCTTTTAACTATGATTATAATAAACCATTCGTTTAACCAAAACGTATACCCTATCGAACGAAGACGTCTTATCAGATCGGTTTTATGTGACTGTAGTTGATCGCCCTCATTCATCCGACTGTAGTTGACTGCCCAGATTCGGATGAAAATAATGTTTCTTCCACGAAAGCAGTGGGTCGTTTTAATTGCAGTGGACGAAAAACGTTGAACAGCGAACGGAGAGGTAGTCACAAGGAACGAGTTACAACAGATACGGAAAAGAAGGTTGGTTCGGGGGCCTGGTCGGACCTGTTAGAAGTTGCAGGTAGAACCAGCAGACAGGGAAGTTAGGTGAACGATTTGGTTGGCGGTCCGTCGACAATCGAATGGTCTGTGTGTTGCCGCTGTGTGGTGCCGCGAAAGTTTGGAATAGGCGAGGGCTTCAGAAACTGTGCGTGGAATGGTCGGGCTTCACCAATGGAGTGTAAGCCGAAACGTAAGCCGTGGAATTTCCGGAGGAGACTAATGCCAATATGCAAATACTTTTCTACGCAGAGGATACCCTTTCTGCCAAATTGCTAGTAAAAGCCTTTTTTGAAATTTGTTTCTCCCGGACATGCTGTTTCTGAATACCGTTTCTCTTTGAAAATTCTACAGCTTCTAACCTGCGAACTTTGAAGGCAAAGCAAATATTAAAGAAACAGCAAGTGCAGCATTTGGTATCCTTCGCTCGACAATTAAAAAAACAGCAAGTGCAGCGTTTGGTATCCTTCGCTCGACAATCCTGACATTCGCTTGTCGCAGGGTTGGAAAACGAACAACGCTGGGTCGAGAAGCGTTTTTATAAACAGAAGTTCTGGACCGATTACTTTTATTTTGTTTTTAAATATAAATTTTCCTATATATATATATATATATATATATATATATGGAGTGGGGGCTCCGGCAGAACCTTGTTGGATAACTTTATTTGTATAATTTGTTTTTTACATATAATTTCTTATGGGAGGACGAGAGAAAGGCTGTGTTGTGAGATATGTGAGGGGGAGTTTGCTGTGTGTACGGAATGTAGTGTAGGAGTTTGCTGTGTGTACGGAATGTAGTGTAGTGTAGGAACTTCCAATAAATTCCCAAACCTGAGATTTGTGTCACAAGCAGAACTTGCAACGTAGGGCAGAACTTGTGAATATTGTTTGGACCCACAAATCTCGTACTTACTTTTTTTGAATTGCTTTGGCGTCTTCAATGGCTTTGGCGTCTTCAATTGCAGAATTTAAAATCCTGAAATGGCTGCTGAACAGTTCGGAAGTAATTCTGCACTTAATTAAAAAAATCTGCAATTCTGGAATTCTGTAATTCCTGGGTGATCACACAGATCCCGAAGAGCGATGGCTCTGATACCAATGGAGTGTAAAAACTCTGGTAAACTTGATAAATATATATTATTAATGATGATAGATGAAAAGATGATTACAATGAGGGATCGCCTAGGCTTTAAATATAGCCTCAAGGTGTCCCTTGGCGAAGAGGCATGATCTTTGATCATGCCCTTTCAGTTAATAAAACCTAATATAACTATATCTAACTAATACTTAATGAAATATTCATAACATTGTAACCCTAAATTGGCTGGGGGCATGCTTATATTATCATCACCATTGACTACTTCACCAAATGGGCTGAAGCAATGCCTACACTGGCGGCTGACGGTAAGACAATAGCTCAATTCATATTCAATCACACCATTTCTAGGTTTGGTGTCCCTCAAGCCATCGTTACCGATCATGGGTCCCATTTTTGGCATTATATGGTGGCGAAGTTGACTTCCAAGTTGGGTTTGCATCATGACAGCTCAACGTCATACTATCCTCAGGCCAATGGCTAGGTTGAAGCCACGAATAAAGTTCTTGTCACCACGCTTCAACATATTATTAGGACACACAAATCCAACTGGAATCTCATTTTATTTTCGGCTCTTTGGGCATACCGAACCTCGGTTAAGGATGCGACCGGATTCACTCCATTTCAACTTGTTTTGATCTGGAAGATACCCTTTCGATTGAGTGTGAAATACCTTCACTCAAGTTGGATGTTGAATTTTTCCGAACACTTAACCGGAAGAGAAGATCTTCTCTACTTAGAAAATATGGATGAAAATCTCCTTTGTTGCTTTGGTCATCGAGGCACGAAAGAAGCGATCAAAGTATTTTGACCAATCGGTCCCCTCGTTCCTTCGCAGAAGGAGACCTTGTCCTCTGTACGACCAAGCTCATGATAAGCTGGGGGCAGGAAAATTCAACCCATGTGGCATTGGCCCTACATTGTTAAACCTGTCTTGCGGAATGGGGCCTATGAGCTCATTGATTACGAAGCTCATCCTCTAGATTAGCCTAGAAATGGGTTGTATCTCAAAAAATATTATGCATGATTCATTCATGCATGTTTTGTGTACATAGGTGTTCTTTTCATTTTTGTACAATTTTTGCTTGGTGTGCTTTGCGAGCATTTTTCTGATTATTGTGTCATTTCTTATCATGCAAATGTCTATTACCCCTTATGTCAGTTTCACGGATGGTGCTTCTAGTAGTACCTGGAACCTGTCTTCGATAGCCTCGGTGATTTATGATCCTGCTAGTGAGTTGATAGATCTACATGGTATTTTTCTATGATGAACTACAAAAAATGTCGTTGAGTATAGTTTTTTCATTGAACTATTAACTGAGGCGATTACCCTTGGAATTCATGCATTGGTTGTAAATCTGGACTCACAACTTTTTGTTCTTCAACTTAATGGACATTATTCAGTTAGAAACCCTCATATTTTAAGGTTGTATTCATGTGTTCATTTGCTAGAAAGACATTTTGATTATATCGCATATCAACATATTCCTAGGTGAATGAATGCATTGACTAATATAGTGGCTAACGTTGTATTAGATAGACATTTGCATAATCTGTAAAATCATCATCACATGAAAGATATCCATATAGGAAAATAGAAGTATATATATATATCGAATGTTTACATCAGTGTGCATCATAAGTTCAAAAAATATGTGTTTCTGTTACATCCTAAGACATCATGTCTCTCCAAAATATGCAGAAATAAATCGTAGGTGTCTAATCGACGTGATTCTCATGATAGCATATCATTTCCCATACAAGCCACCTCAGCAAGCGGTGAACTCATTTTGACACCCCTACAGTGTGTCTCTGGTATGCATGAGGAACATCGTCAAATCGTGCATAGTCCAGGACCCCACGAGAGATTCCCTCCAGGTTGCGCATGATTTCATCCTCCTCACCTCCCTCACCATGAGGGGCAATATCAAAGTCGTGAGGGATTCGCCTCACTATCGGGGACATGCCCGCAGGTCTTTCTCATCAAAAATCTGCATAAGACATGGATTTAATGTCAGAACATATATAACAAAAGAAATCATAATACTCATGAAAATAAAAAATGATTCTTACCAAGTGCTTCATCCCAATCCTCTCCTTCTAGAAGTGAGAGGTTTGGATCACCAGTGAAATTTGTGCCAGAGTAGGTCTAGTCCTCCATGAAAATCAACTGTTGGCAGAGTAAATTGAAGAACTCTGGTCTCCAGGACATCTGTTAATCGCCCCCTGAGCTTGGCATCAACGCTGCCCAATGGGCCATCTGTGGTTCCTGTGCTAGTGGTGTTGGGACTATCACTTCCTATCACTAGAATATTGGTAATCGTTCCCATAAGAACGATACCAGGATGGATCCATATCCAAACTACTTTATTTTGGTATTCTTGCATTTCATATTGATCGTCACTTCCTCTAACTAGTTGTAGAGGGTCAATGTCAGAAAATCTACTGCAATAAGTAGTTATATTTTTTTTGCTTCGTACGGTGCCTGTTATCCCGCAGCTCATGTGATGGTATGTAGCACTACCTTTAGTGCCAAGTCTGGGATAGTTTGGATATCCACTTTCCCCCTTCCTGATCCTTTCTGTGCCCCTCGACATACCCTATCGATCACCATGCTCATGTTCTCCATGGTGGGTCGGGTGCTGGTCAGGATTGGTGTTGCGCCTCTCCGCGATAGTCCCATTATGAAATAAATGTCTGACACATCAATCTCGAGTTCCTGATCACGAATAATGATTTTTTTCTGATCCTCATCCCAGATACTCATCAAATATTGCAGCACCTCCGGTTGAGCTCTGAGGCACGGTGTCTTGAAGAACTTTTTCAGTCCACAGTCTCTAAGAGCTTCCATGCATCTTTAATTTTCCATGGGAAGCTCATATTCTTCACTGTGTTCTTGTTCTTTCCATTCGATCACCATTTTGCAGCTTCACACCTACAAACATGTTCATATGAATCTCATTAGCCAAATTAAAAGCTTTAAATTTGTGAAAATTGGGTCTTCTTGCTTGCATTGTAAGCTTAAAAATATTTGCACGGTTGGTGTGACTATTTGGGAAACAGTCATGCTAATGGCCACCCCCTAGTTCAGGAATTTGGGCAATTGGCGTGAGTCCATGCCCGATACTCACGCCAACCATCGTGCCCTATTTTTTATGAATTCCCCCACATAATCAAAATTTGGGGTTGCAGGTAATGAAAGAGGAATTAAAATGTAGTGAAGGATGTCAGCTCTTCCCTGGAACTGAAGGATTTGAGATTGATCTATCAGATCACCCACTATCATGACAGAAAAATCACAGCCTAAAATGGGTAACTATTTCTCCACAAGAGGTAAATGTGAAAAGTAATTATTTTTTACCATTTTTGGCATTTTATAACTTTTCAAAAACCCTAATTAGGTTTTAAGACATGTTTTTCAATCATTACATTATGTTATTTTGAGAAATTGGTTTTACATTTGTCTCTTGTGTAGCGATATGTTTTTAAATGAGATAGCGATGAAGTAATGAGTTGTATTTTATACTTTTTCGGACTCAATAAAAACATGAAAAATTCATTGCTTGAGTCATCTTTCAGCTCTTTTCTGACTCTCTAAAATTGAAAATATTTCCAAGACTATTGTCATTTTGCACTCATTAAATGGTTGCGGAACGATATCTACCCAGTATACGTTTACCTATTTTTCAGGCTAGGATAGATTATTTACGAAAAAAGAATACCTTAGCCTATCGCAACTAAGAGGTTGTTTCAGATATTGTTTTCTACCTTTTTATCTGAAGGGCTATTTACGAAAAGGGACTGCTAGAGTTTTCTTTTCTGCTTCTTTTCAAACTCTCTAAACATGAAAATATGTCGATTTCTTCCTTTTCCAAACTCGTTAAACCCTAATGACATCAGACATCGTCACCATGACGTTTTCCGAGTTCCTCCTTCCTAGGGCTCATAAAATGTACTAGGATGGATTTTTTTGAAGGAAAAACTTACATTGCAAGCATATGCTATCTCCTTCAAGCTTGTTTTCCAAAAATAATCAGGGTACTCACCAGAAATGGTGGGGGAAAATGGAACCAGTTTTTAGTCATTTCGGCAGTATGTCGCTCTTGAACATGACACTCGTCTAAATTCGTGTCAGGTTGGGGACATCTCATTTCGTCATTTTTTACTCCCTGGGTTTGGGTAATATGTTTTTGCCTCTCATCTACTCTTTTCCACTTCATCATGGCCTTATATCCCTTGATGTCAAATACTGCCAAATACAAAGTCGTGTTGCTTATATGTTTAAGAGAAATTTTCCTTTGCAGTTTTCCACCTTCGTCTGATCCTCTATTCAGTCCTGATTCACTATCATCATGTTCATATGTTTCATGTCGATGATGTGGGAAAAATTATGGCCCTCCTTCAACCTGGCCACTTCCTGTCGACTTCAACTCATTATTCAGGAAGTTGATCTACAGACTCCCTCCTAGTACCTTGGAGCCTGCATGCCTTAATGGCAGGGTCTTCGCATTTGACGACAGTTCTACATCATTGGCCTTCGATTGAGTGATTCTATGGGTGTTCGACACCAGATAAATGTTCAAATTCTATGGATTTTTCCTGTTGTACATTGAGAGCCATTGTCATAATTGGTATTTTATCTTCTGCCTATTAACATATTTTATCATTGGCTGGTAATTAGGTGATTTTCTTGCATGTTCAACCTCAGCGCACATATTCGCATGGTTGAATTTGTACTTGTTCAGGTCAAGACAGAGCGCAAGACCCTAGGTTTTTTCTAATAATATCCAGGCTGCAGGATATTGCAATTTATCATGACTTTATTGCATGATTCTTTAGATTGGATGGTTGTGACTATACCTGAGTCTATTTGTTGATGCTTACTAATGGATGGTTGCGTCCATACCTTAGATCTCTGTTTCTATGTACTCTATTAAGGATGGTTGTGCCCATGCCACATGTTCATGTATTAGAGATATTAGTTGTATTTGTAATTGCAGGTCTTCCGACAATGGTGTTTGGTTTGAATGTGTTCTCGTAAAGAATTTCTCCCCTCCCTCTCTCTCGGACCTCATGCTTTATGGGGCATCTGTTATACAACATTTTGTCACCATCCCTGAAATCCCCATTCCACACATTGGAGGATAATTTATGTGACTAAAACAAAGTATCATGCCTTTCAAATAACATCATTGCATCCCTTTCCATGAGGACAACGTTCCTTCTGTTGACAATTTCCTGAGCAGGCCATCAGAAACACATCTTTTCGCCTTGACACTAGTAGACCATTATGCCCTCATGCCAATGAGGAAGATTAACACTGGGCCCCTCTCCAATTGGCACTATGTCCCAGTGAGCTACCCGTGCCAACCTGTTTATGGAATGTTTTTTTAAATATAGAGGCTGTTAGAAAATTAAATATTACGTAGAAATGAAACACATAAAATATGAGGAAAACACAAGCACACAAAACACATAAAACCAAAGAGACACAGATATACGTGGTTCACCCAGTTTGGGCTATGTCCACCCCAAATAGCTAGTCCTTCCTTTCTATTATCCAGCAAAATGAAGAGACAAAACCTACAGTAGATCCGCTGTAATATCCTTTTTTCTTTCTCACAGTCTCCCAATCTGTTTATCGCTTCGAGAATACACATACCATACACAACCACAATACAATACCCTCATACAAAGAGAGGGGTTTTCCTTCTAGGGAAAAAAACCCTAAACTAAACATAAAGTCTTCCGTCAGATCATCCGCCTATTGAACGGCCCAGATTGACTAGAATTTGCTATACTTTTACAAGGAAATTTTACATTTGTTTTTAGCTTCAGGGACATTGTCCCCAAAACCCCCCGCCAGGGGGGGGGGGTTCATAAAGTCGCAGATGCCCCCCCTAGACCCCCTAGGCAGCGTTTAATTTCGGGCAGCAATTTCAGTCAGCGTTGCTGCCCCCATTAAGGTACAGGGGTCCAACGCTGTGATACAAAATAAACAAGATAATCAGGCTCCACAGCCAACAATCTCCCACTTGGAGACTGATTGTAGCAACTCCACCATTGCTTCATTCGCTAGACAATGACTCCTCTTTGGGCCTGGTTGTTTATCATCTTCATTATCATCCTTGAAGACCAATTGAAACTGAGCATATTCTCAATTTCTCCTTGGTTACAACTTTTGTTAGCATATCTACAGGATTTTGGCTAGTGTGTATCTTTTCCAGCTTCAACTGTCCATCTTCCAATACTGACCGTATGAAATGGTACTTGAGCTGTATGTGTTTAGTCCTGGAATGAAATGTTGAGTTCTTTGCAAGATGGATGGAACTTTGGCTAGCACTGTATAACGTGCCCGTATCAGGCTTCTTACCCAATTCATCTATAAACCTTTGTAACTAAATCATTTCTTTACTAGCCTCTGTAGTAGCAACATACTCTACTTCTGTTTTTGAAAGTACAACAACAGTTTGGATTTTTGAAACCCAACTGACAATTGTTCCACCTACAGTAAATAGATATCCTGTAGTGCTTCTCCTATTATCTCTATCACCTGCCATATTTGCATCAACATATCCCCGTAGAGAAATGTTTGAAGCACCAACGTATAATGCTTGATTTGTGGTACCTCTCAAATATCTGAGAATCCATTTTATTTCCATCCAATGTTCTTTTACTAGATTGTTCATGTTCCTGCTTACAACTCCCACTGCATGTGCAATATCAGGGCTTGTGCAGGCCATTACATACATTAAGCTTCCAACTACTGATGCATATGGAACTTTAGACATATAGTCCATTTCTTCTTGGGTCTTGGGGAACATCTCCTTATTAAGTATGAAATGGCTAGAAAAAGGTGTACTAACTAGTTTTTCATTCTGCATATTAGATATTTTCAACACCTTTTGTATGTACTCATTCTGAGACAGTGTTAATTTGTGATTTTTCTTATCTCTAGTTATTCTCATACCAAGGATTTGTTTTGCAGCTCCCAAATCCTTCATTGCAAATGAATTTGCCAATTTTCTTTTGAGCACATTTATTTCTTGCATGTTAGACCCTCCAACAAGCATGTCATCTACATACAATAACAATATAATATATCTACCATCATTTTGCTTTTTCATATAAACATAATGATCAGAGTGTAATATTCCTATTGATCCTAAGCTAAGAGGAATATTCAATTTTGTTTTATTTTCTGTTGCATGAATAAATGAGTAGAGGAGGACATGTAAAATTCCTAAGAAGACTAAATAAATCAATGCCCATGTGAACACATTTAAATCAAGGCCATGTAAATAATCACTTGCATGTGTGAAAGAGGTTTGAGCTGTGAGACTGGGTCAACCTTGACCAAATCTACAGCACTCTCTAGGTTCAATGCATCTCCTAAAGGGATAACGTATTTTTATAAGGAGGCCCCTCATGTGAAAAGAGTTAACTCATCAAGGTGGTTTAGGTTTTTAAAAGGCTCTCATCTTATAAAAGGAGAGGGAAGGCAACAAGAGAAGGTTGTTGATTGATCATGTTTCTGAGTATTTTGTCTTCTTAGACAAATATTATTCTCTACTATTAGTGGAGGATTGTGCTTGGAATTCCTATACAGGGATTTCACCTCTTCCTTTGAGGATTCTTGGAGGAGTATTTTCTGAATTGATCCACTATTAGGCTTGAGGCCAAGCTCTAATTACAATTGCAGCACTGATCCAATGAGGGTTTATCTACTCTTGCAAGCTGCAAAAAATGGGAGACTAGATCTGCAAAGATCTAGTTTGTTTTGGGAGCCTCTTCTCATGGAGTGTGTCTTTTAACCTCTTGGAAGAGTGCCTCTCCTGTTTATACTTCAGATATGCAACTTGGCAGTGGCCATCTATGTAATTTTGAGCTATAGTGCTATTACCATTGATGGACTGCGTTATTTTGATATGAGGTTCATTGTGGTGTTTTGATTCTAGTTTTGATCAGAGATCTTTGGTGTTGGGATTTTCCTTTCACTTTGGTGATCCATGGATTAGCTTGCTGATCCATGTTCTGTTTAGATATTATATTTTGTAATGTAATGTTATATTTAGAAATTACTACATTATTTTACAGATATTCAACTTGTATCTCAGATCTACTCTTATTTATGCATGATTTGGTTAAAACACCAAGGGGATCTTGTAAAGAAAACTATCTAGTTTCCAGATCTGATATAGATCTGATGTTTTATCCACGGATCTATCCTAGATCTGAGTTGTAATATGTAGCTGCTATAGCTCCTAAAAATAACATTTTTGAGCCATTTCGGCTGATGTATATATGTTGCAACTCTCTTTTCTGAAGATATCTTGCTCTCTTGCCTCATGTAAACTACTGTATATTGAAAGAGCTTTACTTTACTTCTGATTTGCTGCTGTACACTCATTTATTAATCATATTTGATGGCCTCCTAATCATATGGTCCAATACTGTGTTATTCCTTAAGCTTCTTGTTGTGCATAGTTGCAGCCCCTCTTGTAGGGTGTTTTCTAGCTAGACTAGGTTGTGGGAGACCTGTTTACCACACCTAGTTTGATTTATTTTTGCTCCCCTCTTGGATTTAGACTCTATATATAATGATATAAGGGATCCAAGGGCTGAAAACTCATTTCTGTGCATCAATATCCCAAGGAGTGCATTATTTTTCCAAGCCTTCTGTGCAATACCAATTTGGGAATATTACAGTGGTATCAGAGCTCCTTTCTTGGCACAACCTGTGCTTTCCTTGGAGCACCAATCATGATGCATTCAGAAGAAGATGATACTCTTACTGAAAGGGAGAAGGGGTATCAGAATAGGAGTCATAAGAAGTATGAATACACTACTGATGATCCTGACAAGGGTCAAGACAAGGGGAAAGCCCCTGAAGCTGTGAATGATAAAGAAGCAGAGGAGTTTGCAAAAAATCTTTTGGAGACCATGCAAGATCTTGCCAAGGAGATCAAAGAGATGAGGGTAGAAATAATTAGGGAATCTCCTAGGATATTTTAGTTGGGAGAGAGCTCATATATGTCTCACCATGGGATTGGTCAACCAGTGAATCCACCACTAGCTCCACAAGCTTCACAACGCTCCACTATGCCTACCTTCTTGGCTGTGGAGAATGAAGTACCACATGAGAAATATTCCCTTGAATATTACTTTGTGGATTATGATTCTTAGAGTCAGAAATTCAAGGATCACTTGAGTTTTCAAGACTTTGTCACCTCAAGGACAGAAGGAGACCAGGGCAGTAGTATAGAGATGGTGGATTCTTTCATAGTAGACACCACACTATGGGAAAATTATTTTTACCCAAGTTTGATGGATCCTCCTCTAGTTCTACCAAGGCATGGGTAGAGAAGCTAGATATCTACTTCTAGTTGAACAAGTTCCCTAAAACTGAAGCCATCAAGATTGCAGCGTTGCACTTTGAGGGAGAAGCACAAAATTGGTGGTTCCATGGGCTTTCTACATTGGGACATATCAATGTGACTTCCTACTCTGAGTTTAATAGAAGACTGGTGAAGAGGTTTGATAGAAAGGATCCTGAAGCACCCTTCATATGCCTTACAAAGTTGAAGCAATCAGGAGATGCAGAGACTTATATCTCTAAGTTTTTGAGATTATTAGTCATGGTCCGTGATCTATCGGTAGCCAGGAGGGTCTACATGTTCATTGATGTCCTGGAGGAACCTTTGCATTCGGTTGGTTAAATCTACCAAGCCCATCACTTTGCATGATGCCATTGAGAGGGCTAGATATCTCCAAGATGCCTTGCCAAAAGCAAAGGCAACTTTCCAAAGCAAGGCCACTAACTTTTCTAAGGGGAAGGAAGGAAAAGTTGCTCCTCCCAAGAAGATCTTCAAAGAACCCTCTTTGTTACACCATTTTTTGGTCATCTAACCTATTATCATTAGATGGACCCAAGTACACCATGTAAGACCAATTTTACCCTAAGTAAAATTGCTTTCACTATGTTAAAACAGGAAACCCCAAAAGGAAATATTAAACAAACCTATATTTGTTTGATTTTTCTCATGGAATAATTAATTAAACCATAATTTAATTATTATTCCCAGTCATGTTTAACCAAAAATCAAAGAAATTAATTAGATAAACCTTTATTTATCTTATTATTTTCTAGGAATAATTATTTAAACCTTATTTAGATAATATTCCTTGTTAAATATGACCAAATCACCCACAAATAATTAAATAAATCATTATTTATTTGATTATCTTTCAACCACTTCCTTAAATAATTAAATAAATAATTATTTATTTGATTATCTTTCAACCACTTCCTTAAATAATTAAATAAATCATTATTTATTTGATTATCTTCCAACCACTTCCTTAAAAAGATAAATAAATCATTTATTTATTTATTTTTGATAATCTAAAGGGAGTTGACCCAAGTCAAATACCCTTTCCCTCCAACAAACATAATAAAATATTCCATAAAAGGTGGATCTAGATTTGGTTAACATTATTTTAATCATGCACCAAGATCTAGAATGACCTGATATTTTGTTATAAATAGGGTTCTTCCATCATTCCTCACCCTTTTGTTGCCTACTAGATCACTCGGATCTATACACTTGGTCTCATTTTTTTTTTTTTTTTTTTTTTTTTTTTTTTTTTTTCATCATTTGCTCCCATTGAGCTTCATTTTTGCATTGGGTTTTCTACACCTACAAGAGAGAGAAAGCTTAGATCTGAAGTGTTGAGGACTACAAAGAACCCATCCCATTGAGGAGAGCTGGATACACCTTCTTGTTTTCCTCCCAAGTGCCCTGTAATATAAAAATTCTTTCAAAAAATTGTGTTCTTGTCTTGTCTGTTGGATGCATGGAGCAAACCCTTTATTTTACTGCTTAATGTCTTTCCATACATAGATCTGGTGTTTTGCAGCTATTTTCTTGTCTAACTAATCGCAGATCTAAAGATATTGGCAGCCACTTTTGTTGTTAGGGCTATTAGTTATGCGTAGCTAAAGTGGTCCTTTTTCGTACACTTCGACAAAGGGTTCGTACTAACAAATGGCGACTCCACACGGGTTTTAAATTACAACCGTTGTCGTTTTTCATATTCCTGCATATCCAGCTACTTCAGACCCTAGGGTTTCTTTTCAGCTGTTTATTTTCCCTATTTTTATGTTGTTTTTCTCACATAAAACCCTAAAACATTAAAATTTCTAACTTCCGTGTGTTTCTGGCCCTATTGCGCAGGTAAGCGACACCAGCCGCAACTGAGACGACAACTTTTCTGAAAATCTACCGCCGAGACAACCGGAACTGGGGGTTGCACTTTTTGGCCCTAAACCTGCGACCTGGACCTCCAGGTCGCACTTTTTAGCCTGTTTCCTGCGACCTGCACTGAAATCAGGTCAGAAACTGCGACTTGCCATTTTTTTAGCAATTTTTCTGCAATTTTTCTGAGTTTTTCTGCAGCTTCTGTCAGGGTCCTCCAGCCTCTGTCTCAGCCTATTTTGACCAAGTTCTGATCTGTTTTTACTCATCTAAGTGGGAACCTAGCCCCTTAGGGCTTTAGTACCCTCCACTTTTTGTGGAAGAGTTTTAAGCTGTTTCAGCCGTCTGTTTTTCAGAGCTTCAGCCTCCTTTTTTCTAGATCTGTTACCTCCCTTTCAGATCCTTTGAAATTAGCCTTTCTTCCTTTCAAATCACCTCCTGTCGTTTTGTTTGGACCTCCTTTGAAGGCCTCCGCCTTGCCCCCTCCGGTTTTTTGTTGATTTCCTTCCTTTTTCCAGCCACCTTGCCTCTGTCTCTTGGCTGCGATCTGCACCTCTTTTCAGCAGCTTTGTCCTCTAGATCCCTGTCCCCTTTGACCTTAGATCTATTGGCCCCCTTTGCCGTGTGTTTTACATAGTTTTTCCCTTTCTTTTCAGCATCTTTTTGAGAGACCCACCTTCTTGGGTTAGATAGATGCACAAGTAGCTGTTATTTTTCTGTTATTTCAACATTATATTATGTTCTCTGTAGGCTTATTTTCAGCTACGCAGCACACTTTTTTCTTTCTCTCAAAACGGAAAGGGTTTAAAAATTAAAATTAACGCACGCCACACACTGACCCTAAGCGAAGAAGCGCCTGGTTAACACCGCCTGGCAAAGACTCTAAAATCAATTGTCACTGCACCTTATCTGCCCTTGACATTACTTGATTCTGTCCCTTTCTGCCCTTGTCGGTTTCCTTCTTCTTGTCATCATTGCGCCCCCAAGGCGCCTTTCCCGGAGACTTCTTGGCCTTCACCCTCAGTTTCCGGTTGATCGACCTGCTCCGCACCGCCGTCGTCGAGCCAGTCCACCTTCGAGTCCGCACTCCGACTCCTCTCCTGATTCATCAGGTCCTCCTTCTCCTCCCGGTTCTCCCCCTGTCACCTTCACTATGTCTGGTCCAGGGCCTAACGCTAGCGGTTCTC
>JAXQQM020083417.1:0-21145 GCA_034641835.2 Pinus albicaulis | reverse complement strand
GACAATGCCTGATATTGAAGGACCAATGGACCCTATTGATCCATCTCCTTCACTGGGAAAGAGACCATCATGGCTCGGGGACACCCTCGAAGATGCTGAGGGTCATGCTGCCCCAAGGGGGACATTCCGAGAAAGCAAGAAGCCGTGTAGATACCAAGGGTATCTAGCTGCCATGAGTACTGTTGTACAATCTGAACCTGGATCTTTTGAGGAAGCCATCAAGCATCAAGTTTGGAAGGATGCTATGCATGAAGAATATGAGTCTATTATGAAGAATGATGTCTGGGATGTGGACCCGAGACCGAAGGACAAATCTGTTGTCACCGCTAAATGGCTCTACAAGATCAAACATGGATCTGATGGGAGTGCTGAAAAGTTTAAGGCAAGGTTTGTTGCCCGTGGCTTCTCTCAAAAGGAAGGAATAGACTATGATGACATATTTGCACATGTGGCACGATATACCACCATCCGATCAATCATAGCCCTTGCTGCTACACAAGGATGGAGTCTTCATCAGATGGATGTCAAGACCGCTTTTCTGCATGGTGCAATAAAGGAAGAGGTGTATGTGGAACAACCTCTGGGATTTGAAGTTCGGGATCGAGACACTCATGTCTGCAGATTGAAGAAAGCCCTCTATGGGTTAAAGCAAGCACCCAGAGCTTGGTACGAGAGGATGGATAGTTACTTGATGAAGCTGGGCTTCACTCGAAGTAATGCTGATCCGAACCTTTACTTCAAGGTTGTGCAGGGGAAGCCTCTCATTCTAGTGCTGTATGTGGATGACCTCTTCCTGACAGGTGATGACCCTCTCATTCATCAATGTAAGAGGGAGCTCGCTGCCGAGTTCGAGATGAAGGACCTAGGACTGATGCACTATTTCCTAGGCCTGGAGGTCTGGCAGAGACCTGGAGAGATTTTCCTTTCTCAAGGAAAATATATTGTGAAGCTTCTGGAAAGATTTGGGATGGTGGACTGTAAGTCTGTGTCGACACCGATGGAACTCAACTTTAAGAAGTTGAGTGGCAGCGCTGCTGGGCCTATCTTGGCCAATCCTACAGAGTATCGTCAACTCATAGGAGCTTTGATGTTCTTAGTGAACACCCGACCGGATATATGTTTTGCAGTGAACACTTTGAGTCAACAGATGGTTGAGCCTCATCATTTTCACTGGGTTGGTGCCAAAAATCTTCTGAGATATCTTCGGGGCACGATAAACCATGGTGGGTCTGCTAGGGAGTGTGACCTCAATGGATATCTTACGATCTTGGAATTGAAGTTTTGTAGGTGTGGTGGATCGTAAGAGCACATCGGGATGCGCTTCAATCTTGGTTCTGCTTCGATCTCATGGATGAGCAGGAAGCAGAAGTCGGTGGCTTTGAGCACCGCGAAGGCCGAATACATTGCTGCTAGTATGGCCTGTTGTGAAGCAGTTTGGTTGTGAAAGCTCTTTAGTGAGCTGTTTGGACATGTGCTAGATACCCTTTGTGATACTGCGACGATAATCGAGTGGGTCCATTATGTTGAAAATCCGTGTTCCCATGGCCAAGTCCAAGCATATTAATATAGAACACTTTATCGAGCGGTGGTACGGCGGCGCGTGAGCTCGATCATATAGGGAAGCGATGAGCGGGTGCGAGGATCGCCTGCTAAGCCCACAGGGAGAGGTCAAGTTCACACAGCAGTGAGAGTCTTGGTGCTGAAACAGAAGACCCTATGATGTGGGTCCTGTCCAAGGCCGTCGACTCAGGGCACCAAGAGCTTTGGGGATAGCTTCTCGGAGCTATAAGCACTCATAATGCTTCTGCCCCACCCTTGTGATTATTGAGCTGGTTCGCCTCTCATTTATCTGTGCCCCGTATGCATCCTACCCATTGAGTTCGGGGCTCATGGGAAGTACCTCTCATTTGGCCAATGAGGTGGGAAAAGCTAGAGACTATTAGCAAAGACTGATGGACGCATCAGAGATTGCCGTACTCTCTATCTAGGATGACACGGTCCAACCACTTGATCTGGGATCAAGTTTAGTGAGGTCTGGGACCTCTGCCTGACTTCGGGTCAGATGAACCAACTTTAAGGTTTTACACCCCCAGCGGATGTGTCACACACCCCAAATGATGGATATAAATACAGGCAAAGTTGGAGAGCATTACACAACAACTCAACACACATCTTCTTCTCTCATCTGATTTAGTACGAGCTCCTTGGAGGCGGTTCAGTTCATGTCTGAAGGAGAAGAAGGATAATCTATCTGGTGAAATTTGAAGAATAATTCTGATTAGGGTTTACGGATTGACCGACGTTGACTTTAGTCAACGCATAGTCAAATAGGCTAAGTGGTAGAAGTTGATTTGGAAAGGCGAAAAGTCTTGTTGCTTCAGAAACCAGAGTCAAAGGGTTGACCAATCTATTGCTTGCGTTGACTTCACTTCTTTACCACTTTGTTTCTGGACAGTAAAGCTTATTAAGTTGACTTAGGTTGACTCATTGCAGTCATTTTATTCCAACCCAATCCCAGTTGTGACTAGAGACTTTCTTCAGTTGAAGCATCCTGTTGACCACCGTAACGCACCACCAAAATTTTCTGTTTCTGGTTTGTCTTCTATAAGATCCACTTATATGTTCTATCTGCATTTTACTTGACTATTTGTGTGATTGTTGTAAGAAAAGTAAAGTTGCTCCAAGCATAGAACATCTATAAAAATTTACAACTCATTAATGATGTGAACTCCTTGTTGTTGTTAATTTGGACATCTTGATGTCATGAACTCCTCGATGATGTGGATTCTTCTAATGATATTGATATATGACTCCTTGTTGCTAATGTGGACTGCTTAATGATGAATGATGCATACTCTATGATGTTGACGATATGTATTCCTTGTTGATGATGATAAGTACTCCTTGCTGACAATGATGTATGACACATTGATGATGTGGATGACATGATTGGACTCCTTAATGGTGATCTGGACTCCTTGATGCTTACTCTTTGATGATGATGATGTTGACGATGACAATATGGAACTTCGTCATTATATGATGATGATGATTCCTTAATGATGTAGACTACTTGATGATGATGAAGATATGGACTCATTAATGATGTAGACTCGTTAATGATAATGATATGGACTCATGGATGATAATGATGTGGATGATGATGATGTGGACTCGTTAATGATGTGGATGTGGACTCGTTGATAATGTTAATGATGATGATATGGACTCGTGAATGATGATAATGTGGACTCTTTAATGATGTGGATGATGAAGATATGGACTCGTGGATGATGTTGATGTGGACTTGTTAATGATATGGATGATGATGATGTGGACTCGTTGACAATGTTGATGATGACGATGTGGACTCATTAATGAATTGGACTCGTCGATGATGTAAATGATGTGAACTCATTATTGATGAACTCTTTGATGTTGTGGTATCCTTGATGTGAACTCCTTGATGACTATATGAACGAAGTTAACTCCTTATGATGTGGACAAGATTGACTAAATCTAAGAAGGCTATGATCAAGAGGGAGCTAATACACTATCTAAAGATAAGTATTATCTTGATTATTTCTATTGATTGTTTCATTATGAGTCTCTTGGTTGTTCTTGTTCTTCCATGGCCTCCTGGTGAGGATTGCAGGTACACAATGGAGACTACCAAGTTCTGGCAATCATTGGAAATGAAAGGAAGAACAAAGTGACAAGAATGCTCGTGATTGGACTTAGAGGGAGCAGACAAGATCAACTTGATTGAAGCTCGTTCTCATAAAGATGGCTAGAAGCTTTGAAGACCAATGTTGATCTAGATGTGTTAAAGATGGACCCATGATTTCTTTAAGAGGGAGCTTCTTTTGAGGCATGAGCCTAGTGATATCTTTGACACAATGGACTACATCTAATGAATGATTTGAAGAAGTTGCAAAACTTTGATATTTGTTGGATTCAATTATGGTTTGTTGGATTCTACTATGGTTGCTTCTGTGAAAAGCCACTTATGTTGATTTTGATTATGGTTTGTTGTTGCTAATGTTTGCTTCTAAGAGAAGCACCAACTGAAGTTGGATGAACAGCTAAATGTTATTGTTTGAATCCACCATGGCTACATTTCAGATGATGAACTAGTTATATGAAGAAACTCGGATGAATGAGAATCCCCTTGAAGAGGGAAGCACTGATTACATAGCATCATGGTTAGACCATCTCCCGTAGGTTGTGTGTTGAAAGACATTAATGTCTAGGAGATGTATTGATGGATTCCTCCCGTAGGTTGTGTCGAGAGACATTGTTGTCTGGGAGATGTATTGATGGATTCCTCCCGTAGGCTATATGTCGAGAGACATTGTTGTCTAGGAGAAGTATTGATGGATTCCTCCCATAGGTTGTGTGTCGAGAGACGTTTTTGTCCAGGAGATGTATTGATGGATTCCTCCAATAGGTTGTGTGTCGAGGACATTGTTGTCTGGGAGATGTATTGATAGATTCCTCCCGTAGGTTGTGTGTCGAGAGACATTGTTGTCTGGGAGATGTATTGATGGATTCCCCCCGTAGGTTGTGTGTCAAGAGACATTGTTGTCTGGGAGATGTATTGATGGATTCCTCCCGTAGGTTGTGTGCCGAGAGACATTGTTGTCTGGGAGATGTATTGATGGATTCCTCCATTATGTTGTGTGTCAAGAGACATTGTTGTCTGGGAGATGTATTGATGGATTCCTCCATTATGTTGTGTGTCAAGAGACATTGTTGTCTGGGAGATGTATTGATGGATTCCTCCCGTAGGCTGTATGTCGAGAGACATTGTTGTCTGGGAGATGTATTGATGGATTCCTCCCGTAGGCTGTGTGCTGAGAGACATTGTTGTCTCAGAGATGTATTGATGGATTCCTCTCATAGGCTGTGTGCCAAGAGACATTGTTGTCCAGAAGATGTATTGATGGATTCATCCCGTAGACTGTGTGCCACGAGACCTCGTGGTCGAGGAGATGCTTTGAGACGGATGATATGTATATTTCCTTATGATGACACTAATGATCTCTTCCTTAGGTTGTGCGTTGTGAGACCTAAGATTGGTCAGGAAGATTGATCTTGATTGAGAGAATGACAAGTACCTCCCTGGAAAAGAGGGAGTGTTGAAAATGCGGTAGCCATGGTCGAGATTTTCATCTTGAAAAATAAATAGAAATTTGAATTTCAAAATTTTCCTCCAAAAATATTAGGTCATCAGTGCCCCCCATTTGAAGGCTATATAAAGGAGAGCATTTCTCCTCATTTGGACACATCAAATTTTGTCTCATGCATCTTTGATCTAGCGAAATTACAGGAGGGCTGAAATTTCAGGAGGCTGAAATTTTAGGGAGGGTTGATATTTCAAGAAATTGACTTTTGGCATGGCACTTGATCACAATCTTGGTTATTGGTTTGGCTACTATTTTCTGGTATGGTTATTTCTAATGTAATAATGAATCTGGAACTCTCTCTCTCACGTAAGGAAAGATTTATGGATTTTTCCCTAACTGTGTGCCTAATTTATGTGTCTCTTGTCTCATTGTTTTATGGTTACTTTACTACTTTTCATGTTTATTAGTTAATGTTTTTCTTCTGTATAACTGCCTAAATGATATTGAATTTTAATGATATTTGAAACTAATGTTTAATTGATCATTGAAGTAGTTATCAAATGAAGAAAAACCCTATTCTAGCAGGTGACCTAGAAAATCAACAATGATATGGATTTGGACCAATGTTATTAAAAATGGACCAGTTTCGAGGATGCTACAATCCGGTTGAAGGTTTCAGACCAATACTGACCAGTTTCATACCAAACCGAACATAAACGCCAAAATCGGTTGGTTATATATGAAACCATATAATCGACAATGCGTACCACTTAAACTCAAACGTTTTTACAAAAAAATCAATAAAAACAAAAATGGTGAAACATTAAAAGTAAACATAGGCCCGAACTAATGCCATTTAAAGAGTTCCCCACCCTCCATTACACTCACACAATTCATTTGAGCAATTCGGAATTTTTAAGCTGAGTTTCTTGGGTCGATTTTGAGAGATGATTGAAGGACCGATTTGGAGTGTTGATTGAAGGACCGATTTGGAGTGTTGATTGAAGGGTTGATTTGGGGAGTTTTAAAGTTGAGTTTCTTGGGTTGATTTTTGAGTTGAGCCTCTTTGTTGATGTATTCTGGTTAAAATATGGATTGCACATGTTATTATTTTGGCTATATGCACCCTTCCTTGCTATATACATGAGAAACCTTGCATGTTTTTGTATAATGGTTTAGATCCACATAGCTGCCCATGAATAAAAAAAAATTGAAGTTCGAATATTTTATGTAATTTTTTGGTTGACCAATTTTGTGATCTAGTTTTGTTTCCAATTTTTGCCCAATTCCTATCAGGTTCTAATTTTGGGTTCAACTAGTTCGACATACAATGCATTTCTAATAACATTGGTTTGGACAGCAAATTTGGGCTAGCATTAATGTTAAAATTGGAAACTAGGGCCAAAATCCACCTTGGACGGCTCATATGATGGAGATTATATTTTTATTGGATTCCTCTTTTCGAGAGGTGCAAGATTGATCTAAAGATCATCTTGGTCGGACAAGCAGAAGTGTGATTTTGAATTTATTATTCACACATGTGCAAATAGTGCAAGATTGATTGGATTCCTCTTTTCAAGAGGTGCAAGATTGATTTAAAGATCATCTATCTTGTTCGAACAAGCAGAAGTTTGATTTTGCATTTATTATTCACACATGTGCAAATTGTCAAGGTCGGCCTCAATCAAATGTAGGCTCATGAAGCCCAACAGATGTGTCTCTGCACCCTCAACAATTTGTATAAATAGGAGTGACCTTCTCCTCATTTGGACATCACTCATCTCATCACACATCTCTCTCTCTCCTCTCCTTATTGGTTCATACAGCTTGGAGCAGCCTCTCTCTACCTCACACGTGTGAAACAAAAGGATGAAATTGCAAGAGCTGACCGCAGGCCGAATTTCAAAAAACATGGCAGTGTTGACCAGTGTTGACCAAGGGTCAAACCGCCTGCATTGACTAGGTTTTTGGGCAGAAAATGCAATTTTTTAAGGCCGCATTTATTGGCACAGTTTTCGAGGCTATTTGAACATTTTGACTAGTTTGACTTCAGGGTTTGAACGCAGAATTACAGCAGCATTTGACTAGATTGTTTTGGGTTGACTTTCTCTCTTAGAAGACCGAATTGGACTGTTGTTGACCGAGCTGCTTGGAGGACATTTTGGAGCCACTTTGACCAGCGTTGACTCTCTGGTTAGGGTTGTAGTTGACTATTGTTGACTGCTGATTTTGACAGGACTGTTTTGGGCAAGTTATTTTGATATTTGTTTGTTCGAAGGGTTTTCCCCACACTAAGGTTTTTCCCTCGTATTTGCCAAATATTGTGTCCTCTTGTCTTGGCTTGTCTTATGCACTTTGTTTATGTTCTATCTGCATTTACTATTAATGTGATTAAGTTAATGTGATTGCTAAACTGGAAATTGATATTGGGCTAATAAGGAACATTGAAGTAAATTGTGCTTAAGCATAGAACATACCATTGTTATCTAAAATTAACAATTAACCAACTTGGATCTTAATGAATCAATGCTAGAACTGGTCACTTTTGATGATGATGATCCTCATAAGGGGTCATCCTCCATTCTAGCAAATATAAATCTTGCATTGGATATAAAGGAGGCAGATGGAGGATTATGATATGGAGGAGGACTACTCACGGTGACAAGCAATCAGATTCTTCCATCTATGGTTCTCCTATCAACCCTATTTTATACTTGCCATTGGCATTCCCACTTATAGTATTAATGACTTAGTAACTGCGTAATACATTTTGATTATGATGACAGCAAATGACTTAATGAGAAAGCTATATTTTATTGTTCTAACTTTTACACTTCTATTTTATGGTATATGTGTATTGAATATTGTAATTTATGTCGGAAAATTTGTCATTGATGTCAAAGGGTGAATAGACCAGCATTTGTTTGATGATATGCATGCAAGAGAGAGTGAATTTGGATACAAGGACCTCCTCGATTGATAGCCCTGGTCATGTCATATCGTTTGATAGGTGGCACATTTTGTAGGTCCTCCTAGTTGGAGAGATATTGATTTTTGAAGTTTGTGCCCCAAAGATGGGTTTTGCACCAACATCCTATTGAGAATTTGTCGGGCTTGAGATTAATACAATAATTCTCTTCTTGATAATTACTTGTGAGGTTGCTTATGTATTCTCTTCTTTAACTTGGTTAATCTTTCATCAAGTCAATTATCAAAGTACTTAGTCAAATGTAGAGACAGAATTATTTTCACTTGTAACTGAATATCTTGAAATGTAGTTAGGAAGGTAAATCTCTGATTTACCTTCCTCACTTTCTACCACCTTTAGATCAGCCTGTCTTCTTACAATCACTGTCTTAACGTTGGCAAATTCTTTCAATAGATACTTTAAAAACTCAAAGATATCCGCACTGTACCCTTCTACACCTATCCGCAATCTAGCTTCATCAATCCGCAAAACTGTCCCTTGCTATACCTATCTGCAGTCTATACCTTCCTATACCTTTCGTAATCTATACCCTCCTGTACTTTCCGCAATTTGTACCCTCTTGTACCTTCCGCAATCTGTGCTATACCTATTCCTTTTTTCAGATTAATCCGCATTCCTTTTCCTCCAAATGAGCCGTAGGACAATCATATATATAGATGACTGGTCCAGCTATTAGGCCGACCATTCAGTTGATATTTAGGCCGACTTGTAGTTTATTTTCTCCGGCATTTTATGAGGCATTACTTCAAATATATTCCAATATTGTTGTAGGTTGTTTTCGCTATATTTGGAGCTTGTCTTCCAACACTTCTGGAGGGCTGTTGAGAGCTTCTTTACAAGGTCTTGGGGCATATCCATCTGAACTGGATCCTTCATGATTTTGACACTTAATCCTATTTATAACTAGAAGACAAGAACCTAATAGACATCAAGAAGAAGTCTATCTACATAATAAAAGCTTGCTCATGAAACCCATGAAGCAAATACATTTTATTATCTTTGTCTCCTTCTTTTCATAATTACATAGTCAACATGAAGACCGACCTAGTTACATTTTACAACACATCCTGCCCCACAAAATTCATGGCCTTAACATTCATTGCTGCCTAAAAGGAAGGTCAAAAGTATATATAATTTAAATAGACCTAAATCCATGGGTTCAAATCTGTCTTGAAAGAAATCATTTGGAAGAACCAAAATTAATTTTTAAAGTAATCTAAACCCCCCTCATTTAGGTCGGCCTGATATGAGTAGGTCGGCTCTAGAATAGACACATTTTTTCAGATTGGAAATCCTTAATTTGGATCAAGTCGGCTCCAAATAGCGCCCACTCTCAACCACTACATATTATACCTAGCCATGGGCATTGTGGCAAGAAATTTGGATCATCTGAAGGTAGAACAAAGGAAGCGAAGTCTGAGGCCTAGCCATAAAGGAAACATCTAAAGAGGGCGGAGTTCCAGAGTTTCTTCTGAAGGAAAGGTTGTGAACCATCTGAATTTTGGCGGAACAAAAACAGGTCCAAACTGAGGCCCTAACTGTGGCATTTTCTGGGTATAGAACAGACCTAATTTGAAGACCAATCTTGGAAGAATATCTCGCTGATCAGAGGACAAGTCTATGCACATTTCGTTGAACCTGAGGCATCTATTCAACCTCCCTAAGGGAGACCTGCGGCCTCTCTGAGGCAGATTCTATATAGCCTTATTCGACCCATCTGAGGGAGAGTTTTCAAACTCTTCTTAGGCTTATTCTTGGCCTTGCTGAGGCCTGAACAGAAGTTGATTTTGAGGCTTCCCTAAGGCCTAATTCGGCCCTGTCTGAGGAAAAAATTTTGGAGGAAATTTTGGCCCTGGTTAGGGCATATCTAAAGTATTATCCTGATTCAATTTTTGAGACAAATCTGAAGGTGAAGCTGAGGCATAAATTTGAATCTTGGATCAGACTTTGGGACTAGTTCTATAGCAGACTTTTGGGAGAAGACCTTAATACTTGATCCTTTGGGAGCAGACTCTAATAATTGTTTTGAAGCAGAGAGCAGACCTTGACATATGAACCGTGAAAGATCTTTGATGAATTGAAGCAGACTCTTGACATGTGTTAAGGCAAGTCAGAGGCGTCATTTGTTGCAGACCCTTTTGGACCAGATGCCCAAACTTGTGAGTTATTCAATTGGTCTCGTTAAGTTATGTTGCATGGGTACATCTAATTGCGGGTATGGGTACAGGTAAAGGTATGATGAGGATAAAAAAGATTTGAACTACAGGTATTGGGGACAAACATTTTCCTTGGTAAAGGAGGAGATCATTAGGATGCGGATGTGCATTGTCTGCGGAGCGATAGAAGTACGCATGTAGCTGTGTTCTTATGGCTTATTGCCTTGGGTGAATGCCTGACCTAATATGTGCAAAGACAGTGAACTTTCATGGTATTTGCATTTCATGCACCATCGATAACTCACATAGATCTTTTTGTTGAACTTGAAGCAGTAGGTATTTCTATCTGACTGTACTAGGTTTTAACAGCCTGTGTTCTCTGGTTAAATTATGAAGTCTATTCCTGGCTAATTAAGTAGCACCATATAGATGCATCTAGCTGCGTAATATTTTATTTTTTGTTTTTCAACTAAATCATTCCATATGACCAAATCGACAAAATTATATGATATTATTACCGCATTTTTGGACATTCTATGGGAAAAGAATTCATCTAAACTTATTTCGAGTTCCAACTTGTGATCAATATTTTGTCCATGTCTTTCAGCTCGTTACCGTTAAAAAATACTCTGCGTGTCTGCAACAAAACTCAAACTTCACGAACTGCTTATTCTCTCTAAATTCATTACTGAAGGTGGAAATAACCAGTCTAATAAATGAAAAGGGCAAAAGATACCGAGAGAAAGAGCGCTGCGAGAACGAGAGTTGACAGCCAGGTGAGAAATTAGCGTGGCACCTGCCACCGCATCGTGTAATGGGATCATCGTCTGTGCACATCGTCTTCGAAAATTTGCATTCTCGTTCCTCACCGGGTTTCTGTTAAAGGCTGAACGAGGTCTGGAGGTTGATGATGCAGAGTGACCCCTTGCAGCTCTGAATGTGTTTCTGCCTGACTGAAATGCAGATCTAGCAGAAGAAATGAGGGACCTGGACATCAGTCGGGATGCCATTTACGGAATTGAAATGAAACAATCGTCCACTGTTGGGTATGGTGCAGTGATGGTTGGTGCTGGATTCGTGGTTGATATTTGTGGGGTTTATCTCCGTGGGGTTTAGGGTTTTATAAAACCTCGTTTTTAAACATGATCCAACGGAAACGTGGCTCTATTACCATGTTAGGGAGAGGTGGTTGTAGTGATTTTATTAACAAATTAATTAGCAATTGCACCATAACCAGATGTTGTAAAGGAAACGCCGTAAGATTCTTAAAGAGATCCAATAGTTGCTAAGCAAGATATCTGTAGTGGTTTTGATCAATTTTAGTAAAGGTAGGAGAAAATAATGTTGTCCTTCATTGTAAATTTTTAAAGATTATTAATTGAAAATTTTTAAATAATTTATTATGTGGAATGGAGAAAAACGTTGTTAATTGCAATTTTTAAAATAATTTATCATGTGGAATAGAGAAAAATGTACACTGTGCCTTGTCCCAATTTTTATTTTGATAATAAGGCATTCCAATCTAGTTTTTAAAAATACTCTTCAACATCTCACACACTTTGTTGGTGGTTGTTCATTGTAGAACAATAAAAAATTTAAAAAGTTATTATACACAAATATGGCTTAATAATTTACAAAGATTTGAATGGTCGATAACTTACATATGATTGCTTCAAATATTATAAGTAATTTTGAAATAGAAGATTTTATCTTTAATTTACCTTTAAACCATAGTTATCAAATTCGAAATTGTCAAAAAATTGACAATATACTTCTTAAATATTTAAATATATATAATTATTTTCTTATAATTGTAATGTTTTCTACACATTTTCTTCCAATTCATTTTAAAATTTAAATATTTTTTAATATTTCTAATTAAATATAAACATTTTTAAAACTACAATTCTCTAACCAAAACCACATCTTATTAATTTCTATATAATTTTCAAAACTCAAAACTATATTTCTCCCTAGATTTTTGTAATTAATACATATTTAAAAAATAAATATTTAAAACTGAAAATAATATTTCTCCCTAATTTCAAATACTATCTAAAATCTCTTTTTAATTAATACATATCTATAAACTAAATTTTTAAAACTTCATTTTATCTCATAAACATAATTAAAAAGTCAATTACCTTTTATAAATTAGTTCGACATCAAAATTCAAAATCTCTCTTATGGTTGTCTCAGCTTTTTAAACCTTTCATAGAAAAAGAGTTGTCTACCCACCATACAAAGCTCAGAGGGTAGTTTTTTTGCCAGAATCCCATAAAATAAAATTCAAAAAATCAGGTATTTTGATTGTTTGAATTGCATTTTTAATAGTGGAAATGGATTCAGCACTATCAAAAACCCTTAGAACACCCAAAATACTAAAGTTTAACAACTGTAAACAAGATTCTGATAAAATCTTTGCCGGATTCTTGGTCATTTTGTTACTCTTTTAGGAAAATTTCCCTTAAGTTTCCACTTTTTACTTTCCTTTTTTTTTATTATCTATGCATTTTAAACCTTAAAAAAAATTCACTCAAATTAAAAACTCAAAAACAGGCCACCTATTTTTAAACCTTCCAAAAAACGCTCAAAATAAAAACTATGAAATTTACCCTTATAAAAAAAATTACCCTTACAATAAATAAAAATATATATAATTTTTCATTCCCTACTGCCATCTATTTTGTCACTGCAGCTACCATTTGGGGACTCCAATTAACAAATACATTATCTGCGTGATTAGCTACCATGAACCAAACCTTTTCAGTCACTCGCGCGACGATTAGTTGCCATGAACCGAACTCAATTCTTATCGAATTATTTGACTTACCAATCGAATTATCAAATTTCCTTATTTTTTTTATCTGATTCAAGCGAACTTGATAACTGTGCATTAAACCAGTTTATATATGTTTGTTTACATAGACTGTCACCTGCACTTCATAGGTGTCATTCCATCGCCAGTTGAGAGAAATTGTTATGGACAAAAATAGTGCAGGTTTTTTTTTAATTTCTCTGCTCATTTTTATTTTCTCTGCGATCTGTTTCTTGTTTCTCATATATAATTTGTTGTATTTCATGTTTTATTTGTTCGCCTTGTTTTCTTAATGCTCAATTGGAGAGAACGGAAGTGTGAGAAAAAGATAAAGACCCACAATGCAACAAAATGAAATATTGAAAGGTATTTACAGAATTGGTCTGCAGTCGCCCTCCCATGAAGAAATCAGGAGAATAATTTCCTTTCTGAAAGACCACTAAAAAGTGGAAGGGAAAAAATTGAAATGGGAGTTTCAGAATTTTAATCAAGATGACAACAATTTCATCAAATCTCTCAGGGCTCTCTTTTACGGCTCCCATTTCCTACCCCCAGATCCCTATTTCCAATTTATTACAGGGCAATGCCTCAAACTGTTCAACATGATATTATAAAAATCTTTAGACAAATCTTCAAACTGTTTAAAATAAATGTTCGTAATTACTACGTTAACTCTATTTCCGAGTGCCGCTAGCGAAGGCCTTACTTTTTTGTCAGCTATCATCAAGCTCTCTGTAAGGCCAAGAAACATTACCAGTTTAACAATCGCAACCCATCTGAGCTTGTTGGCCAAGTTTTATTCAAAACTGTTTTTTTAAGCAGCAGTTCAAACAATTTAGATAAGTTAATAGTTGCTCCTTCAATTTGTTGTATTACAATGGCAATAACTTCCAAAAATCTAAATCATTGCATCGTACAAAAAGAAACATAAAAATGACATAGCAATTCATACCTGCTTATACCTGCTCTTTCAATTCAACTAATCACAATCACTATGGAATTAATTTTGCATAGTGTAAATCTTTGCATTTAGATGGACAAGCAAAGGTTAAAGGAGAATAAGCAGTTAATCCATAAAGAAACGGTTCACTAAACAGTTTTGATTAATTTTAAATATGTTCATTAAACTTCTTAATTATTAGTGTTTTTATTAACTATTAATCTGATGGCTTAAAATATTTCAATCGTCTAACATTTCATCTAATGGTGCAAAAGAAGACAGAGTGGCAGCTAGGAAAGTTGTATTCAAATAATAACGCCTATGGCGTAATTAGTCGGTCGGGGTTGTGCTTTACTTGTTTCGGGTCCTCGATGGTTGGAAGTTTGTGTTGCGTAGATTCATGTGGAGAGATGATGGCCTTCGAACACCCCTTCATGCTAGTTGTGACATATGCCCTCTTTGGTTGGTATCTAGCATTGTGTTTATTTTGATTGCCCATCTCATGTTTATTGTATATGTCTTTGTTTTCTTAACCTTAGCATTGTGTTTAATGATTACCCATCTCTTTTTGTTACCTTAAAATGAACCTTTTCCATTGATAAAGATTGTGTATTTAATTAGGTGGGCATGTTGTTGTGTCATAATTGATGACTCCCTTAAAAGGGCAATGTCTTTTTCTTTGCTTACTTATGGTTTCATGGGTAGGTTATTTGAAGGAATGAAAATGAGAGTATGTTTAAGTAGAAAGTATAGGTTTATGATTTTTTAATTATTTTTTTTATATTTATAAATTTGGTTTAGTGTTGGTATTGAAACTTAAGCTATGTTATGTATAAAATGAAGAAGACTTTTCAAATCTTATTTCGTGAGAGTTTTTTTTGCATTTTTCAAAATTTAGACCTTTGATCAATAAGTTATCCATTCTTATGTATAGCAACAGGGAGAGTAGGTCAATCATTCTACAAATATCATATATATCTATTGAAGTCCTCGTTATATACGATTAATAAAATCATTTATTTTATCATTGTTCATTTTGTGTTCTAATTATAAGTGATCTTAACTGGAAAAAAATAACAATTGAAAAGAAATATTGATTCACTCCGCCCCCCCACCCCCCTCTCTCAATATTTCCAACAGTGAAGGAAGTCTATATAGATTCATAACACAATCTCCCCAAGCCCTAGTTCACATGGAAATCAATCTCATTGAACAATGGCATAGAAGATATGGACATTTACCTTATAAGGTTATTCCCTCTCTTAAACAATTGGTAAATGGCATCCCCAATATCAAAGAAGATCGTGAAGGAATATGTAAGGGATGTGCTTTGGGAAAGAATACGAGGAAAACCTTTACAAACAGTGAAACAAGGTTTAAGGATATATTAGTCCTCATTCATTCAGATGTGTGTGGGCCTATGTCTAAAATATCACTTGGAGGTCATATTTATTATGTGACCTTCATTTATGATCACTCTAGAAAGACATGGCTCTACCTTCTCAAGAAAAAGAATGAAGTATTCAAAAAGTTCAAGGAGTTTAGATCTGAAGTGGAGACCCTAGCCGAAAGAAAAATAATGACTTCGAGATTCGACAATGGTGGGGAATTCACTACCAAAGAAATGATTACATATTGCAAAGAAGCAAGAATTAAGAGGGAGCTCATTGTTCCCTACCATCCCGAACAAAATGGAGTGGATGAAAGGAAAAATAGAACAATTGAAGAATGTATTCGAACAATATTTTTTTATCAAGACATACCAAAGTTTCTATTGGAAGAAGCAGCAATGACAGCAGTATATATACAAAATAGAAGCCCTCATAGAATTCTTGATAGTATGACAGCTGAGGAAGCGTTCACAGGAAAGAAGCCATGTGTGGACCATCCACGTTCCAAAGAACAAACAAAAGAAGCTAGATTCTACAAGCATTAAAGGGATCTTCGTTGGCTACAGTATTTCTTCATAGGCATATAGAATCTACATCAAGGAAGACATATTGAATTAAGCAGGGATGTTATATTTGATGAAAATCACGTCTACAAAAGATCCAAAGATATTCCTATTGATTGCGATGATGAAGACATACCACTATTTGAACAAGAAGAGCACCATGACAAACCTACTATGAAGAAGAAGGACCAAGTGAGCTTATTCAAACTGTGATCATACCTGACACAACGAAGAGGCCAAATTGGTTAAAAGCTACTCTTGAAGATGTCGAAGGACATGGAGTTGCAAAAGGGAGTTTTAGAGTAAGCAAAAGAACAAAAAGATATAATGGATATGTTGCATACATGACAAAACTAATAGAAGTTGAACCAACTACATTTGAAGAAGTTACTCATCAAGAAGTATGGAAGAAGGCAATGCAAGAAGAATATCAATCCATCATGAAGAATGGGGTTTGGGAAATCGTTCCTAGACCAAGTGACAAATTGGTTGTCACTTCAAAATGGATATACAAGATCAAGCATGTTGTTGATAGAAGCATAGACAAGTACAAAGCTAGATTCGTTGCAAGAGGTTTCTCTCATAAGGAAGGCATAGATTATGAACAAACCTTTGCACCTACCGCAAGATATACTACTATAAGATCCTTGCTTTCATTGGGCATAAATTTCGATTTTTTAAGGCCGCATTTATAGGTTTTATGATTTTTTAACAATTTCTTTTATATTTATAAGTTTGGTTTATTGTTGGTATTGAAACTTGAGCTATGTTATGTAGAAAATGAAGAAGACTTTTCAAATCTTATTTCGTGAGAGTTTTCTTGCATCTTTCAAAATCTAGACCTCTCATCAATAAGTCAGTCATAAGAATGTACAACAACAGGGAGAGTAGGTCAATCATTCTACAAAGATCATAATACATTCATTTTTTAGAGAGTAGTCAATCATTCTACAGAGATTATATTTGATGATTCTCTGGTACTTTTGATAGTAATGAGCAGAGAATCCATTTGAACCTAGGGTTTTATTTGGTTTGAAAGTGCTCAATACATACCATATTTTTTCTTTAGTAATCGACTTAAGTAGAGCTTCATTTTCCTATCCATAAATTTGATGAGGGGTATGTTCTAACATAAATTTATCTCTTTAATGTCTCTCACTCCATCACCTGAATAAAGAGAGTTGAATGATTGAAAGTTACATCCTTAACATTAGTGTAATCAAAGAGAGTATCTCCATCCACTGTGATTGCTTTTATATTGTTCTTCCATTGACACATCTTAGCCTAGTTATTAAATAATTTGGTGTTTCTATCACCAGATTTGAGCCATGGGCTCACTGATTTAATTCTCCACATTTCCTCCTCCTTTTACAAGGCTTTGTCACTTTGTGATATAAATCAAATGCTTTTTTCCCTTCTCACATAACTTTTCGAGAGATATTAACATGCTCCATATTTTCTTCAGTGGCATCCAAATTTAATTTGTGTTTTTTTGCTTATATGCCCCAATCTAATTGATTTTATTTTGCCCAAATCTTAAGTGACCACCTTAAATCCTTTATTTTCTTTTCACACACACATACAAAATATTGGAGAGCCATCTATCCAACAATTCCATGAAGTAGAGATAACCTCCATTATTATGTCCTAATGAAGCCAAAGGAGGTTAAAGTGAAATGGAGTGGTTCGTATCCACCTTTGGGTTCGAGGAGAGAGAAATCGGGTAGTGATATGATCCTCTTTGTGCTAATATATTAAAAGAAATGGTTATTCTTTGATTCAGAAAATTATTTCCCACTAAAATATGTCTAAAAAATACACAATATGCCAATGACTAATTCTTTTGTTGCTCCAAGTGAATTTTATGTATACAGGCTTGATATCCACCAGCTAAAGAGAAGAAATATAGTCCTCCATTAACTCCCTTAAAGAATCCTTGACAATGGATCTTCCTTTTTTCTCCCAGGGATGTAGGTTTTTTTTTTCCCAAGGAAAAATCACAACTTTCATTAATATTGAAAATTACATGTTGTAGATGCATTTCATGTGCATTTTTGTGACTGTGGTCACACACATATAGTTCGTCAAAAATCCCCGGTGGAGCGTACATCATAGACTGTTAAAAATAATTACAATAAATACAATATTTTAGCTCGGGTATATCACCCAGGGATGTAGGTTAATAGTAAAGTCTCCCCTAAAAATCATAAAGTCATTCAATTGTGATTCTTTTACATCTAAAATGGAATTCCAACAATTTGTCTTTTCATTGTACAAAATAGGGACATAGATATTTACCATGGAGCATACGTGTTAACTAGGGACGTGGAGAAGGTGAATTTTTATCCAATGAAGTGAGCTTTCTATTGAGAAAAGGTTGAAGACTGAACTCTACCAAAGTGTATGCAGACCTCTAAAAGCTTCTATGGAACTAACAACCTATATTACACTTCCTTTTCAAATAGATCTACATTTTTGAAAGACCTCTTTGTCTCCTAATTTTGTCTCTTGGAGCAAGAGGATTGATGGTTTTTCTTTCTTAATCGGACTTTTGACTTTTGCTACCTTTTTTTTTTTTTTTATCCCAAACCCCTACAATTCCAACAGAGAATCTTAATTCCTTACTTTGAGATTTTGCATCCTCGTGTACAAGGGGAAGGTTTCCTCCTTTCCGATTTGATCTCGTCCCTTTTAATAGGGCTACACCTATATGTTAATGTCTCCCTAATTACTTGTCTTTGTTGTCTTATTCTTCATAAGGTATTTATTTGGTTAAATTCCCAATTCTTGGTTACATAATGATTTCTTGACTCTCAATCATTATCCTCCTTATATCTTTCATTTACATATTCAACATAAGAGAGGCCCTGGGGAACTTCGTGAGCTTTAGGATAAATATATTCTTCCTCCTTGTCTAATTCTAACTCTTTGGTGTTATGGTCCATGGTGGTTATATTTTCTAAAGGCAACATCTCCCCATTTTTATCTTCTTGATTTTTTGGATTGCTTTCATTTGGATGTTCCAATGCTACATCCTCAAGTATCTCTCCCATTTTTTCTAGTGTTCCAAGGCCTTATATTGATTTCCTAATTGAGTGTTATCCTTATTTTTGCTTGAATTGGAGGCTTATGCTCTAGTAGGGGATGTGCCTTTCTTGGGTGAGAGAGTAGGTTGTGTTCCTTCATTCACCTACCCAGATCCTTTATACCGTATAGTTTAAAAACCTAGTCCTTGTCTCCTCTTCTATTGTTGCCATTGTTCTCCATCCTCTGTCAGATTTTGTTGGTCCTCCAATTTTTTGCAATTCCTTGCAAAGTGACCATATTCAATATACACTTAAAAGGAAGTTGGTCATAATCTGCCTCTTGAACAAAGGACCAAATATCGAGGGATAAAAGAATAGCATAGGGTAGACCTTAATCCATATCAACTTCCACAAAAATTAAAGCACAAGCAAGCATTACTTTGCATGGTTCATCCTGATCGATGTATTTTCCTAGGGAATTTATGATTGATTTGAAGGTTTCATCATTCCAATAATGCAAGGGGAAAAATGGAAGCTTAACCCTAACCAACACTACAAAAGGAACATCGTTTTTAGGGTTGAAATCATGGTTCCAACAATCTAGGTACAAACCCTAGGCACCCATAAAGTATGGATTGTTGTGAAAGATTAAATCACAATCAACCTTGTTTTCAAAAATAAAAGTGAAGAAACCCCTTCCACAGAAAGAGATAAAGATTTGTCCTAAGATAAGGAGTCTCTAATCTTTATTAATCAAGATGTTGAGTTATTTGGGGGAGGGCCAAATGCTTGTAAATTGACCAATTAATCCCTTCATTTGGTTAACCAAATGCTTGGTACTTGGGGGAGGGCCAAATTCTTGGTACTAATTTTTTCAAGAAATCCCCAAGAGGTACTTAAGGTATGCAGTGGCAAGAGGAATCAAATCTCTCAAGGTTTTGATTTGAAGGTTTTGTTCACAACATTCTAGGTCATGGTCATGGTTGCAAAATTCATATCTGTAATCCTATAAAAAAAATGGTCCACTAGTGACACCACTTTTTAAAAAGGAGGTAAAAGCAACCATTAAATGCAAGTTCTAAAAAAAAAAAAAAAACTTTGAAGAATTCTCATTAGGTTGGCAACATTGATTTTGAGATAAATTTAAGAAACCCTTTATTGATAAGGTCCCCCGTGATTGTTTATGTACAACCTCATTATATATTGAACGACATCACATGTAGAATTGAAAAACTCATACATGTAGCTATTTGAATCTAAGGACTTGTCATCAACAATCTCCTTAACATATATTGCTAACTCGTTTAAAATAGTTGTTATTGCACAAAAGTTGACACTTTGGTTATAGTTAACAAATTACTACAATATAAGTTTGCACAACCACCCTTCACTTGTTATCAAACCTTCAGATTAAAAAATCACTTGGTAACATTGGATAAATTCCCTTACAATGTCTCCTTGACTTGTCACACTTCTATTAGGGAATTTGTGGGCTTTAAAGCATTCCATCACTTTTATAATAGAAAAATTATAAAGGTAATAGTTAGCTTGTCATCACAGTTAATCTAGTGTAATCTAGAGTCGACTTGTTTTCTAAGCTTTGTATATTTCTTCTAGCTTCAAGAAGTGTCTCAACTTTACTAGTCTGGCCGTAGTATCTTTTTTGTATGGGTTAAATTACAATTGTTCGAACTCTTATAATGTAGCTTTCTATTTCAAATGCATGATAACAATGAGATAGCTCCCATATCCCACAAAAAAAACCCCCCAAATGATGGGATTCACCAATTAGGGTCTCTAACACCCAAGTCCTCAAAGTCACAGACAAAAATTCCAAAGATGTATTCAACACAGGTTGGTTGCATTGGTGAGAGATATTGGCATGAGGTGAGGATTTTTTTTTATATATTGATCCCTTGCATGCCTTATGGCAAACTAGGAACACTAAAACTCCATTGGTACGACGACATTGTCCAAAGCCAATGCTTTAAAGAGATGACTAACAAATTTTTGCTCGGACAAAACTCAAGTTACAATAACCCCTTGTGAAATCAACTCTCCAAACCCTAGTAAAGAATTCTTTTACTTAAAATTAATAATAAAAGGGAGTGACTTATTTCATGCATATATATA